>PVKH010004081.1:0-10150 GCA_004027955.1 Chaetophractus vellerosus
AAAGCTTTTTCCCTTTCTAGCCTCCACACTTCCTCTAAGCAGTGCACAGAGGCCCTTTGCCAGTTGTGCCTCAGTAGCCACCCTCAAGTCTCCTAACAGAGGCTGGCAGTCTCCCTTTTTCTTATTTAAGTGCAGCTGCCCTGCTGCCTGCTGCAGCACAGCCAGTACAACTGCTGGAGATTTGGGGGCATCCCTGTACCCTCTTGGCAGCCTCCACTCATCCAAAAGGGCAGCCACCTCTCCTCACATTATGGGCCACGCTGGGGTGTCCGCCATGGATTCTCCTTTCCCTGAGCTCATGCCTGCTACTGCCGGCCGTCCTTCCGTCTGGTTGCTGGTGGACCGCCACTTGTTCCAACCCAACTCCTGAAGGGCTAGACTAGACTAGACCAAAAAACGCACCTGGCATGGCACCAGACATAAGCTTTAGTTACTGGAACTTATAGACAGGAGAGAGTCTGATGGCCGCAGGCTGGATAATGAAGATAGTGCTCGCAAAGAGGTGGGAAAATGAGGGCAAACATAAAGGGTCTCAGAACAAAGACATTTCATCACAGAGTTTCTGCTAGGGTCACATGAAGCACATCAGTGGGGTCTGGTCATGTTATTGTAGCAAGGAAATGTACAGTCTGGAGAAAATTACAGTCTAGGATACCATCTGTACACTGTTTCCCCGTGGGGAGGTTGGTTACATTTTCACTTGTGTCTTGGGGTGCAGACAGCTGCCTGTTGCAGGCTGAGTTTCCCTTAGGGAGGGGAAACCAGGGCCTGAGACCCACTGGACTCCCATAAGATGACCCAAGAAAAAAATAATATATTGAAAAAAGTAATCCAACTTTTTAAAGTAGTGGCAGTTTATTATGCATACTGCCACTTAGGAAGAAATATAAGGAGACCACAAGCAGATTCACTAGTTAAATCAATTAAAAATAGCAGCCAGACAATTTGTTTGTGTTAGATGGATAACATGATTGAAATATTCATTTTCAATAAATTGTACTAATATTGTGAAAACGCAGACTTCTTCCAGTACTTATCCTTGATGAAAAAAGGAAATGGGCACAAACACTTTTTTAAAAAAAACATTTTATATAACGTACTTTCATTTCCTCCTTTGCTAAATCCAGATGCCATCCAGGAACCTTCCTTTACACGTCTGAATGGGGGTACTGAAGCCAGGTCTGCTGATCTCATGGAGTTTTTGATGGGATGAACTGAGATAATGTATGTTTATGTTTGGGCATATGCTAGGAAAATGGGTAGACACCATAAAAAGTTAGGGTATTGTTACTGTTAAACAAACATTCTGGTTATCTCATTGTTACTTTAAATTTTCTAAGATGTTCTTTCTTGTTCACAATTTCCCTTGAAGACTTCCCATGGTCAATACTGAATTAAAGTTTAATGATTCATCGTGTTTGTCAAAGTTCGGTGAGATGGAGCTTTAATGAAAAAAAAAAGGCTTACTGAATAAGAGAAACAATAAATCATAACTCTCCAGCAGAGTGATCTAGCCTCATTTTACTTTTCTTCTGGTTATTCAATTGGAGATATCTGTTGTTAAATGTTAGAAATAATAATAAGATATAATGACAGTGATGATTATCGCTATAATTTACTCAGTGTTTTTATGTGCCAGACTCTTCCCATGTGTTCTACATTTATTATCTCATTTAATTCTCCCATCAGTCTAGTGAGGTAGGTGCTCTTGAATCAGCCTCATGTCTTAGAATGTAATGGATTTCTACTTTTGCCTAAGTACTTGCTGCTGCCTCAGAATAGCAGGCATTAAAATAATGATTTGGAAGTTTTAGAAGCCATCACAGATCATTCATTGCTTTCTATTTCTTTCCCTCACTTAAAAAAATTCCAGGCATCTCTTCATGGATGAGAGGGTTTTATATATATATCAACCCTTGATCTTTGATCCAGGATCCTTGATCCTTGAAACTCATTTGACTGTATGATCCAACTCAGACTTATAAAGCAATTGGTTTGGTTGTTGAGACTCATGGACTATTACAGAATAATGCACTTGATAGAGCTAGTTTAGCTAAAGATATTTTCCCCCAAACGAAATAATAACTGATAAGTGTAGGAATTTAAAAATGTAACGTTAATTTCTTTTGTTTGAGGAACCAGGACTTGCTGATGTCATTCCTTTTGTAAGGCAGCTAATGTAAATGTCCCCAATGTTAAAGCCAGAGAAAATTATTCAAATACCACCAATACGTTTAAAGTTTGAACGTAGATATACTTGCAACACTTTTTTTCAAGCCGTTTCTGAAAACTTGACTCAATTCATCTAAAGTTAAAACTGTATGAATATATAAAAAAACTGTTTTAAAAAAAAAAAGGTATTTATTGAGCAGCTTCCGGGATCAGGAGGCTGGCTGGAGAAGCAGGCATGCAGCCAGGAGCCACATGTGATTCGCGCTGCCCAGCTGGTGCGCTGAGAAGCCGGCAGCACCTGTGCTCACCGCAGTTTCCCCACGGTCACCCTGCGAGTGCTCGCACTGCCTGAGACAGACTCTTCTGGGGTCCCAGCGTCTTTGTCTTGAACTCCTAAGACAGAGCCGAGGGTGGTCAGACTAGGTCTTGGGCTTGCTAGCTGTGAGGAGAGTGTGGCATTAAGTCTGTAGAGGGGGGTAATCTCTGCCTCCTTCCAGGACTCCTAAGATGGACAAGTCCGCAGTGAGAGGAAGCGAGTTAAAATGCACAGCCAGAAAGAGTGGCAAAAAGCCCAGGCTGGGTCACCACTGGAGGCTGCTTGGTGTCACGTGGCACCAAGTTACTATTGCTCCCTCCTTTGGGGCAGAATAAAGGGAGGCTCAGTGGGCTGACTCTGAGCTTAGGAAAGTGATCAAAGAAAGAAACAAGGGCTCTTTTCACCCCAGGGCTCTAATATTTTGCTACTGAATTGTAGGAAACTAGAACGGTCTAATGGGAGGCTGTACTGAGCTTCAGTGGCAGATAAAGCAAACATAAAGAAAAAGGAAAAGCAAAAAACTAGTATCTAAAAACATTTATAGCTAAGGATAAACTTTCCTTAAGAAAAGTGATGCTATTAATCACATTAAAACTTGACATTTTCCCAAGTAGGCAAATTAAAATGATGCATATTATTTTGGAGCAGCTATATCTGAAATATTAGAAAAAATGTTTTCCAGTGTCATTAGAATTCAAAAGCAAAACTTCAGAATTCAAGAGTAAAATATTTAGTTTTGGAATATTTTTATGTAACATGCCATTTACATTATTAAATATTTTGGTTCCCAAACTAAACAAATTTTAAGAATTCATCTCTAACATCACAGTATTGAAGACTTTGTAGCATTTATTCTTTCTTTAAAAGTTTAAAATGTTTTTCACTGTATGCCAAAGTAGGGAGTTTAAAACACCTTTTTAATTTTTTACTTTGTTTACCAGGCAATAATCTCTGGAATTGCTCATAGAATATTATCATAAATTAAGCACTTGTAACATGAGAGATATTGACATTATGTACAATTATTCTCTTTTTCCTAGGTAAAATCTTGTTTATGGCATCAAGCATAGATAAATTATACTGTAATGTAGTCACTAATCTTTATCAGCACTCAGAGGGCCAGAAAATGAAGCAACTTAGTGCAATTTGGGCTTTCGGATATTTTTAATGTTGAAAAGCAAGGTTCTTGTATCTTGTTGGAAAGAGATGAGACCCTAGGTAGTGCTACTTCTAATTTACTATGATAACGTTATGTAATTCATCCTATAATTCTACTAGATAGCTGGGGAGGACTCACGATTTGAGGTGCACAGCTGGGGGTAAGTACTTTCATTGCCATCCATAGAGGAAGCTGAGGTACAGAGTAATATATTCTGCTTCGTGTGGGAAGGATTACTCTGTAGGATATCAGACTATAGATTCTAAGAGTTGCAGTGAAAGGAATTGGTACAGCGTGAACAAGCCTTTTATACACTTCCTTGTTGTTGCTTACCAGCCTGTCCATTCTGGGCTTTAGAGATTTTATTACCATTTTCAGTTGGGATCTAAATATCTATCTCTAAATATGCCAGGAGATTCTCTTTGCCTTTGCACCCTGTAAAGATATAAATAATTTGTAGGCTTGGATTCTGGCCCCAAGCCTAGATTGGAATCTAGTCTGCTACTAATTCTCACCTTTTCATTTGGCCTTTGCCCCTCTCCATTTTCCCATCTCCAGAGATTTTAATAAACAGATTATTGCCCACCAGATTGAACCCATTGTATGCTTCCTAAGAGTCCATTAAAGAACATTGTCGTATTGAGTTGTGGAAAGAGCATGGGGCAGGTAATCTGTCATACATGGCTCATTGTCACAGCTAGTTGTGGAATGAACGATGACTTAATTTTCTAGACCTTGATTTCTTAATCTGCAAAATGAAATGATTGGAAGATTCCTTCCTCCTTTTAAAAAGGCCAGTGCTCATTTATATACGCCATCATTTGAAGCACATACAATATCCATTAGAACTGTTGCAGGGTCCTTAAATTTATTTTTTAAGATGCCAGGAGGCCATTTACATATTTATTTTTGGAGTAGAAGTGGGGTTGGAATGTTCTACCATTAGCATTTGAAAATCATACCTCTCATCTTCAAAGAGACCAAGCAGGGCTAGAGCCTGTCTTTAAGGAGGACCTCTTGTAGGAGTTCATGGGGGAGAGGGAAGCCACTTTTACATGGACCGCTGGTTGGATTGCTTTGAGATTAACTCCATCCCCTTGTTTAGTAGACTTTTACTCTGTTAGACCTTGAGATGGAGATAGAAAGTCCTGATAGAAGTCCTGATAAAATGAATAGAACGAAATTTTCTTAGTCACGGCCTTTGAGGGATGATCCACTAGTTCCAGAAAGTTCTGAAACAACAAAGGGTGTGGTGCCGTCTGTACAACAGTGCTCTTTGGCCCTTGGCTCCTTGGACAGCAGTCATTCGTTGACTGAGTCTCTTGTATGCTTACCTTGTGTATCAGGCAGTAAAAGAAGTTATCTTTTGAAAACACTACTGTAACAGCATGCGGTGCAACTTACTCTCTCTTCATTCATTAATTTTAAGTTCTAGTTTTGAATCATAACCTGCTAAAAATTTCCCAAATTTTCATTCCCTCTTTGGGATTTTGATGAACTGATTTTCTAGTATGGCATTTCCTGTGGCTAGGAAAATGTGTTCAGTGTGGGTAGGTCGGCCCATTTGGTAAGCACGTGATGCTAATTAGGCCCAGTTGGTGAACTTGGCCTCTGCCTCCTTATGGATGCGTAGGTAGATGGTGACTTTCTTTATTCCATGGCCACAGGCGAGAAGGCTAACCGAGGGGTTATCTCCCAGATGCCTGGTGCTGCCCCCAAAGGGATGATGTGAGAAAGTGTGGGCCAATCATGAAACCCTATCATCACTCCTGGGAAAGCAGTCAGAATCCTCAGCTTGGGTCAAGGCATATGAACAACAATGCATTTTGAAATTCCACAACTGGGGCTATTCTAAGTTCACTGTACTGAAAGTTGTTGATGGAGTCCAGAGACTGCTAGCACATAAAAAAGCATGTGGTTTGTATTTTGAAGATGTAAGACAGGTATTTTGTCTGCATATTTGAAAGGTTTTTTTTTTTTTCTTAGAGATTTTCCTTGTTAAATGGGACTTTTGACATGTAGAATGACACATGCAGGCAAGGAACATGTGAAATTTTATTTTTCTGAATTAGCTATCATAACACATGCTTTTTCTTCTGTGTCCTCTACCATGGGTCCTTCCAATTTTTGAGTCCAAAAGTGACTGTTTTGAGTATGACGTCTACCACCATGCTATTTAATTCAATTCGGAAAATACCTGGGTAACTTTGCTGCTCAATATTCTGAGCAGACACTGTGGAAATTGGAACGGCCAATAAGACATTGTTTATGATTTCCAGAGGTTTCCATTATGGTGACAAGAGTGGGCATGGATGCATTAAAGGTAAGAGGAAGCAAATCCTGGTAACAATAGAAGTAGAGGTACAAGGGCAATGGACCACAAGGGAAGACGACTTGATCAGTTCCACCTGGGGAAACAGAAGTTACACGACTTTTAAATAACCAGTTAATCTGAATATGCTTAGTTACTTAATTTATATATTCTTCCCTTCATTTATTCAACAAATATTTTGGATTACCTACTTTGTACCAGTTAAGGCACTAGGTGCTAACTCAAGGACGACACACTCTTGCGGGAACAAGCTTTAATGAAATTATCACATCAATTAGGATGAACTGACATAAGTGTTCTGAGATGTGGGCTTATGAGACGTAACAGGAAACACAGTTGAGGGGGCGCTGGCTAGTGATTAGGGGAGAGAGATACACACTTCAGGAAATGGGGAAAGCATGAGTATTGAAGATTCCATGATGCAGAATGGTGGGAATAAAAATGGTATCAGGAGACGTTGGCTAGGTGGAGAGAGAAATTATACTGGTAAAAGCACACACTTTGCCTATGTTCAAATTCCACTTCTTCCACTTAACAGCTCTGTGATTTGGAGCACTTTGCCTATCATCTCTATGCCTCACTTTGCTCACTGTAAATAGGAATTTACCTAAGAAAAGGAGAAATTGAAGTTATAAATGTGTGTGTGTGTTGTATCAGGTGCCATTCTAAGCAATATATATGTATAAGCAAAATATATAAGTATTTTGCTTAAAATGGTGCCTGGTAACACATCCTTATTACTTTTATAGCTTTTAGTCCAAATTGAATCCTGATTTTCTAATTTAATAAATCTGCATTTAGCCCTATATTCCTTTCCTTTCTAGGACACCTAAACAACTATTGAAACAATGAGACTCCCTGAGTTCTCTATTACTGTTTTTCCTGAAAAAAAAAATCATTTATTGGACAAAATCTCATCATGACAATCCAAACTAAGTTGCTGAAATACAATATTCTTAATCAGTGGGAACAATGAGATTCTTTTAGAGATGCCATATATTTCTGTGTTTTATAAGATTGGATCACAGGATAGTTAAAATAATGCATCCCAAACAAACAAACAAAAAGAATTTTAAAAAAAGGTAAGAAAGACTTAATGCCTCCCTCTAAGTTCTCTCTTCTGCAATAATCTTTTTTCCTCCAAGTATTTAAGATTGTACCCACTTTTCAGATTTACCGAACTTAGATCAATAATATATAATATCTTTTAATACCCATATTTTTTTTGAAAAAAAATTGACTTCACTTTTTCTTTTAGATGTATAGTTCTCCTATAAGTGACATTATTTATATACCTAACTTAGTAAACCGATGAGTTATGGATATTAGGGTATTAGGGTGTGAAAATTTAATTGTCCACCTGCGTTTCAATTGGTAACGTTTTATGTTTGAATACAATAGCTTTACCTTCATAGAACCTTCATTTATATTGTATAATTTGGCTTAAATAACATTATATTTCTGGGTACCAAATTCTTCTGATTAGTTAAAACCACATGCAAACAAATGTGCTAAAACAAATTACATTCCTTTGAGTTTCTGTACTTAGTTTCTAACTTAAGTACGTGCTAAACCCTCCCCGCATGTGTTTTTACTTCCCAATTTCTTGCACTTCCGCTCAGACTGCTTTCTTCCTAAGGAGAGACGTCTCCTTGATGAAAATAACTTGGTTTTGAGTGGAGGCAGTGGAAAGCAGTCCCCCAGTGGAAGGAACAAGGCATACTCTGGAGAGTTGGGTGTTATGCATGTCTGGAGGGGGCAGACATATTGAGAAATGGCAGTGAAAAGAAATGCAGGCAGATAAGCCATGGCAAGGAGTCAGACTCTATCTTGTAGGCAGCTGGAAGGCAAAGAAATAGAAATAACTTTGTATTTGCTCATGCATATATTATTTAAATGTATACATTATGGCTATGTTGATATTTTCAGTCTGACTCTTGTAAAATACATAAAAAAGCTGTGCAATATTTAAATTACTTTTCAGTATGCATTTCTCTTTTATTTTTTGGAAAAAATGCAGAGAAAGAAAAAATGTATTTTTCTCTTGCGATTTATAGGTAAGCAGCTTCCAAAACATCTTGGTTCGTTGGCATACAGCATAATGTAAAAGGAACCACTTTCTGTCTATATCACATAATCAGGCAACCCCAAACTCTGGCCTTCTTAAGACTTAGAGAAGCAAAGATAGTTAGTGGAGAATGAAGCTTAATGAATAAAAACTGAAAAAGAAACCTAAAAAAAAAATTTCTTTATCTTGCTGTTGTAATTTGTTTTTCCAGGTGCTTTGGTAGGTAAATGAATATATCTTTCCTTGATTGTGCCTGCAAAACAAATGATCCAATGACTATTTCTCACCTTATTTATTTTATCTGAAAATGAGGTAATAGATTATTGAAACAAAGCCAGAAAGTCAATTAGGCTAATCTCAATACCAGACCTGAAACAATTAAATACCTCTATTGTATATGAGCTCCAATTTGGCTGATGAATTGATCTTAATCTATTTCCATAATTTATTTGTATTATGCCGTTGATTAAAAGCTATCTTGACAGTAATAAATTACTTTATCAAACAAGTAACTAACTAAATAACTACCTAGATACCAATAAACATATGAACATAGAAACCAAAGATGTGTAACAGAACTTAAAGGTATAATTGAATATCATTGTTCCAAGTTCCTTGCCAAACATTAATTACCTCTGTTATACAAAAAATGAGATTATAACATAGTCATTTTGAGATTGGAAGGGTGGGGAAACCAGGAGTGTTGAATTATTGGCAAACTTACTGGCAAAGCTGTCAAAGATGACTGGCGTTTTTGTAGACTCTCCATCCTGAAATTATCTTCTAGTTTCTTCTTAATTTGAAGGGTATCTTGCTTTTTTGGAATTAACCCATAGGTTTCCAATGACATCTACTGGGTTACAGGTTACTAACATGTTTATTATGTTCTTAAGAAATGGAATACATTGATAAGCTATTTTCTTTTTTTGCTTTCCCTCCACAGATTCCTCCTGACCAAGTACAAATATGTCTCTATTTCAACTGCAGTCTCAAGATTAAATCCTTAGTTTGCCTTCTGCTCCAAGTGTGATGCACATTTATTAATTAAAATTTTCCTTATTCATTCATTTTAATTCACAATTACATGGAAGTGGTAGCTGAAGAAAAGGAGTTACAGATTAACAACTGCATGTCCTCAGAGAGGACTTTTGTGGGAAACCATTAAAGAGTGAAAATACAGTGTAAGTGCAAAGTTAGAGGAAAAGGTTTAATTCTTCTGTTTAATCCCGGATTAATGGGACATGGTGGTCAGGTCTACGTGTCAGAAAAATAAGGATCTGAAGTGCAATTTAATAGGAGTCAATACTCAAAGTCTAGTAAGGGTTTGTGGCTGATGAAGGAATGGCTGAGGCCAGAGAAGTAATAAGAGTAATAAGTAATGAAAGGACTTTCAGGCCATCTGCCTCTGGTTGAATTTTATCCTGACCATTTGTATGGGATTAGGAGGAGTTGTTGTTAAAGGATTTTCAGTAATGGCATGACTCGATATAAATTTTAGAATGATTTGGAAAACTTGTTAAATATTGGCTGAGTAATTCAAATATTGGCTGATTTATTGATTTAATCAATTACTGATTCCCTTGACGGTACCTCCATCTAGCATTGTCTTTAGCTATGTCCCCACTATAATCTCATATCAAGGCTCCTACTCTCCCAGCACCACCTCACGTGTTTCCAGGCCACTACTTTAATTACCTGAGCCCTAGTGCTTCTCTGATTTAATCAGGATCTATAATCTATTGGTTCTACCAGCTTTTCAATGTCTTTTAGGACTCTGATGTTCTCACTGCTCTGCTTGCTCGGTTTTTATGATATAATCATTGCCTTCCCTCTCCTCCACCTAGAGTAATTTCAAACCTGCTTAAGTCCAGTTCTCTGCTGCCCTTGCATCTGGCTGTTGAAGGAAAACACCCAACTTTGTTGCTGAGTCTTACTTCATACTGATGATCCTTTAGTGCCGGTTGGCAATTCTACTTTGGTTCCCTCAAAGTTCCTGCAAACATAAAAGTAATCAGAAAAGAACTCCGTGCAAATATTCTTGCTGTCCTGATTTTGTGAAAAACAGGGTAGGCTAAACATTTGCTATATTAGAAACCACGCATG
>PVKH010004081.1:10250-24011 GCA_004027955.1 Chaetophractus vellerosus
CCGCGGGTGAGCCGCCAGGCCCGCGAGCAGGTGAGCCGCCAGGCACCGTGAGCCACGCAGCAAGATGATGACGTAACAGGAGAGTGACACAAGGGAGAGCCAAGGCGAGACGTACCAAAAAAACCAGGAACTAAGGTGGCACAGGCGGTAGGACACCTCTCTCCCACAGCGGAGATTCCGTGGATTTAATCCCAGTGAAGACGGGGGAGAAGGATGAGAAGAGAGGGCGGGAAATGGACACAGAGAGTTGCCCAGTGAATGGACACAGAAACAGTAAAAATGGGGGCAGGGGGTAAAAATGGATAAAAGTAAATAAATAAATGAATAAATCCTTTAAAAAATGTATAGGGGAGGAAGATGTGGGCTATAGTTAGTAGTGATACTTTGATGATGCTCTTTCATGATTTGTTAACAAATGTTTCACAGCAATGCAGGGTGTTTGGGGGGGAGGTGATGTGTGGGAGCCCTGTATGATGTTATGCCTGTTTGTTTTGTAAGTTCATAATGTTTACTGAACACTTATAGTTTATGTATGTTCATGTATGAATGATATACTTCAATAAATCGTTTAAGAAAAAAAAAGAGAACGGCCGTGCTCCCACTCCTATCTGCCTGCTTGCCTCCGCAGCCGCCTGCGTTCCCACCAGTGTTAATGGAAAAACTGTCCTGTTGCACTGCGTTCCATCACTTTATTCATAATCAAAGTCATTGCTCTAGAAATTGCTCCTCACCCTCTCTGCATCATTCAACTTTCTCTCCACTGGATCATTTTCATTAACACTCAAGCATCCTGTTCTATCTTCTGCATTAAAACACACACGCACACACACACACACACAACAACAACCGTTCACTGAAGCTGCGTTCACCTCTGTCTTTCCATTGCTGTGCTCCTTTTTCCTGTAGAACCCCAAAAAAGGTCTCTGTACTTTGTCTCCTCTTTCTCTCCTCCCATTCTCCCTGAACTCACTCTAATTAAAATGTTAAGCCATTAAACAGCTCTTGTCAAGGTTATAATGACCTCTAAATTATTAAATCCAATGCTCCCTTGTCAATCTTTGTCTACTCAGACTTTGAGCAGCATTCAAAACTGTTAATCACACCCTAGTCTTTGAAGTCCTTTTTCATTAGTGGAGAGGTTGGGTGAGGATTGGGTAGGGGTACCGGATTCTGGAGGTGAGGGAAATAGTTTTGTTTTAAATATGTTCATCAGATCAAATTTCATACTTAATCTTTTATTTTATTTAACATCACCTAGGGACATTCTTCCCTAAACAAAGTCACATTTTCCTTGTATTTTAACCCTTTTGTGGAAAAGGCAAGGACCTTTGCTGTCATTGATTTCATTTAGCTTGTTTCAAATTGCATGCTTTTCTTTTTAAATGTATTTTAATGCCATTATTTTAAACTCTACAATATAATACAGTTGTTTTCTACAATCAATATTCAGTGAGATTTACCATATAATTAATTACTCTGCATTGCTCTGTAATGTCTTCTTGCATTTCCTTGTTAGCTTCTGTGAACTTTGGCTTTTGAGCAATTCCATTTAGTATTTCTTTAGTAGCGTTCTACTGATGATAAAATCAGTTCTCTCAGTTTTTTACTGATATAAATGTATCTTTATTTCATTCTCATTTTTGAAGGATATTGCCACTGATTCAAAATTTTAGGCTGGCAGTCATTTAATTTCAACATTGCCTCTTCCTCTGGCTTCTACTGTGTCTTCTGAGAAGCCAACTATCAGTTTGTTGCTCCTTTGAAGGTAAACAGCCTTTTTGCTGCAGCTGCTTTTATTATTTTATCTTTATATCTGGCTTTCAGAAGTGTTACTATGATATCACTAGGTGTGCATTTTTAAAATCTATCCTGTATGTACATGCTGCTTGAATCTGTTTTTATGTGTTTCATCAATTTTGGAAGTCTTAGCCATCTATTTTCAAATTTGCTTTTGCCCCATTCTCTCCCTCCTTTCCTACTGAAATTACTGTATATATTTGTTAGACCTACTCATTCTGTCCTCAAGGTGTATTAGCCTCTCTTCCATATTTCCAGCCTTTGGTGACATTGCCCTTCCTTCTGGATAGTTCCTTCTGACCCATCTTCTAGCACCCTAATCCTAGCTCTGACTAATCTGCTATTAAACCCACCTATTTTTTTCTTAGTTTTGCTATTCTTGGTTCCTTGCCAGATTTAGTGTTGTCTTTCATTCACCAGAACGTCATAAGCATAATTATTTTAAATTGATTTTCTCAGCCTCTGTGGGTCTGTTTCTACTGTCATTTAATTCTGCTCTTTAAATATAATGTTGTCTTGTCTCCTAATATTCTGGGTTAACTTTTAATGTGTGCCAAATATGGAGTGAAAAAATTATAAGCAGTAAGTTAGAAGTAGTCCTAGATCACCTTAATCCAATCAGGAAGTGAGAAGAGTCCCTGGGGGTTTAAGCAGTAGAGCTCACCTGCATCACCATCTCGGCTTGGAGGGCCCTAGACCCCAAGCTGTGTCTTACTAGCCCTATAACATTTCCAGTAGTTCTATTCAGCTTCCCAACTACTCAGCCAACTCCTTGAGAAACTGCTGTCTCCCTTTGCTGGAATTGTGACTGCTTGCAAGCCTTAGAACAATTGGATGTCCGAGCAGCACTTTCACTCTTTTAAGCCTCTTACCTTACTCTCAACCTGGGGTGATTTTGTCCCCATCTCCCCATGGGATATTTTGTGTTTTATTAGAGAAGTTGTAGGTTTAAAGAAAAACCGTGCATAAAATAGAGAGTTACCGTATAGCGCTCTGTTATTAACACCTTGCATTAGTTGGCTCATTGGTTACAACTCATGAAAGAGAATTTTTATAATTGAAATATTAACTGTAGTCCATCATTTACAACAGGGTTCACTGTGTTGTACGGCCCTATGTTGTTGTTTTTTTTCTTTTTATTCTAGTAACATAGATACAGACTAAAATTTCCCCTTTTGACCACATTCAAATGTATAATTCAGTGCTGTTAATTACATTCACAATGTTGTAGGACCATCACCACCATCCATTTCCAAAATATTACCATCAACCCAAATAGAAGCGCTGCACAATGTCAGCATCTGACCACATCTGGGACATTTTTGGTGGTCACAACTGAGGGGAGGAGTGCTACCCACCTAGTGGGTAGAAGCCAGAGATTCTGCTAAATATCCTGCAATGCACTGGGCAGCCACCCCACGCCCCCCAAAGAACTATCCAGCTCAAAATGTCAATAACGCTGAGTCAAGCAACCCTAATGTATAGCATATGGGGGCAACACAGGCTTTAGGCTGAAGCCAAGGAAGGAAGGCGGAGCTTAAAACACACAGGGACGACAGACACAAAAAAGAAATGCATCTTATTCACATACTAGAACAAAGATTTTTATCTTCGGGAACACTGGTACCGGGAATATCAGCACAGCGGTGGTGGCATCATCTCTGAACTGGGAAGACAATGACCGCAGATGGAGGCAAGTTGATCTGAGAGCACTTCAGGTTAGTTTTCCCCAGAGCATTTCATGATTACGCACATCCCGGCCCTATTCGCAGCTAATTGTGGGAGGACCGTGCTCTGTTATATCACTGAAGTGAAATGTCATCATGTTTTAGAGGAAATCAATTCACAAGATGCTCCATAAAAGTAATCTCCACTTTCTGGCTTCCAAGTCCATCAGCATTGATGAGGCAAGCAGGAAACCTTATGAAAATAATACGAGGAAATCTTTTCATCAACACCCGCCCCTAATGTCTTCGCTATCGGGTCATTGTTTTTGCTTCTCTAGGTGGATCTGCATCCGCAGCCAATTTAGGAAGCTCTGATTTTAAACAAGCCTAAGGGATACTTTTTGCCACATGACCCGAGTCAGTGAAGTGGTGCCAATCCTGCCTCAATTAAAACGTCGTGGTTTTTAAGGTGTTTATGTTACAGCCTGTCTCTCTCCCATGCACAAACACAAATGCACACACAGACACAGTCATAGGGGCCATCAGTGATCCAGATGTGCCATCTATTTTTTTTTTTTCCCCAAAGGAACATGCACAGAAAATATACATGGGGTTGAACATCTTAACTTTCCTGGCAAGGGTAGCCATATAGAGTGGGTGAATTTGGTGTTTTGTGATGACTCCCCCTTTCTCTTAACATGGATAAAATGAACATTTTATAACATTTTAATTATCTTGTTTTATCTGTAAAGCAAGTTTAAGATGAGAATGACTTTCCTCTATGCCCTCTCAAATACCCTGTTGTGAAGAAATTAGTAGAACTTCTATGATGACAGATGAACCTCAGAAATATAAGTCCCATCAGGGTGTGTTTACGAGGTAAGCAGAGCTGCGTGATGGGTGTGTATAGGCAGGCATGGGGGACAGGGCAGGGACAGGATATCCTCTTCACCAAACATTATACATTGCTTTCCTCATCATTAAAGCAGCAGTTCACAAATTGTCCTGGCTGAAACACTTAGAGGACCAGAAACTGAACCCACCCTGCCATTAGGTTCAAAGTAAAATGGTCGTGTAAAAGGAAACTTGTAATGTCCTGTCTAGAGAATGAAGCCAGACAATGAGGACTGAAAAATGGCCTGGTGGGACTGTGCAGAGGTTGAACTACTTCTGCAAGGTGCAAAGAAAACTTAAATGATCCAAACACTGGGAGAAAACATAGCTCAGCTGCAGCAGGGTTATATTAGAATAGAGCCACTCTCTTCTACCTCTCAATTAGCATTCCCTTTCAGTTCTGGGTAGAAAAGCAAGGCTAAGCAGACATAACCACAAAATATAAGCAGGAATATTACTTGTGCCTTCATGTTTGGAAGTTCAATAAGTAATTATTTTTTAAAGATCACATATTAAGAACCCAATAGATGCTAGGAATCGACTCGGAGATATAAGAATACAAAGCTAATAAAAACATGATTTCTCAAATCAGAGAATTTAAAATGCAGTTGGAGGTGATTGGTACACTAAGAATAGTTTATGACAGGGGTTGGTAAACTACAGGCCGTGGGTGGTATCTGACCCACTGCCTGTTTTTGTTAAGTTTTATTGGGACACAGGCGTGTCTATTTATATAGTTATTGTCTGTGTGCTCTAACATTACAATTGGCTGTAACAGAGACTGTATGGCTAATAAAGCCAAAAATATTTATTATCTAGTAAATCTCTAGTTTATGATGTCGCATGTGGAAATAAACACTTTCTAAACATTATCACATTTAACTCTCACCATTGTCCATTGAGGTAACTACCACATTATCCACATTTTGTAGAAAATAATACTGAAGCTTAAACTATGAAATAATTTAAGATCTCATGTCACACAAGTGATAAGTGGCTGATCTTGCATTTGAAAACCAGTCATTCTGGCCTTAAAAGCCATGGTCGTAATCAACTCTACAGCCAGGAACTGTGCATATTTAACAGGAGCAGGTATGTCTTTCTCAATAGTCATATCAAGGTGTGCAAGAAGTTATTTTTTAAAATTTTTATATAACTTAATTTCCAACTTGTGTTTCTTTTTTCTTGGCAGCAAATTTTATTCAATTATACAAAGTAATAGGGAACCGGCTGTAGCTCAATTGGTAGGGCTCCGGTTTACCACATGGGAGGCCCCGGGTTTGGTTCCTGGGGCCTCCTCGAGCAGGCAGACTGCCTCGAGAAGGCAAGCCACCGTGGGCAGGGCAAACCCCCGTGAGCAAGGGCAAGCCACCGCGAGCAGGCAGGTCGCCGTGTGGTGAGCTGACTCGGCGGGTCACCGCAGCAGGGGGAGACAGGCAGACACAGAAGAATGCAAAAATGAACACAGCAAGAGCAAGGAGAAAGGGGGGATATATAATAAATAAAAATAAATAAATCTTAAAAAAAAAGAATTAGGAAAATGCAAATGAAAACAGCAATGAAGCATTAAAAAAAAAAAAAGAAGTAATAGCCAATTCAGAGTTTGCCCCCAATTTGTTTTGCTAAAGACTGCCAAGGCTGTGTAGCAGAAATGAGTTGGCTTTTACAATGGGGATTTATTAATTTACAAGCTTACAGTTCCAAGTCTGGGAAAAATGTCCAGATCAAGGCATCAGGTGAAGCTTTCTCCCTAAAGACATGGCTTCTTGTCTCTGCCTTCTCCTCTGGGCTCTGCTGTGCTCTGTAACTGGCTGCTCCTTCTCTGGTTTTCTCTCTCCTGGGTTCCATTGATTTCAGTGTTTGTGGGTTTCTCTCTGTGTCTGCAGTGTCTTTTCTCTATACATGTTTTTATAGGACTACAGTAAGAGGATCAAGACCCACTCTGGGCTATGCCTTCCTGAAGTTATCTATTCAAATAGGCCTGAACAGAATCTAATCTATTCAAAGCACCCCTTTGAAGCAGATACAATAGGTTCACACCCACTGGAATGGATTAACTTAAGAAATTAGTTTTCTGGGGTCCACAAAAGCCTGAAACTACCACAGTCCCTTCTCATTTCCTTTCTGGTTTGATCTAGGTTCTAGAGGGTTATGTTAGATTGATAGGGATAGTGGTTCTAATTCTTCATCCTTCCTGTATCCATACCCTTCATCCTATAACTTTATACTGTCTTCCCAGCTCTGATGAAGTGTCCTTCTCCATGCACTGACTCATTCCTGTGACTTGCTACATCCATGTGACAGGGAACTGAGGCCTCCTGCTAATCACCAGCACAGTTTTCCAGGTCTGAGTGTAAGCTACCTTGGAAGCAGATCCCCCAGTCCTGGTCAAGCCTTCTGATGACTAGACTTAGCCACCTTCTTGACTGCAGCTTCATGAGGCACCCTGAGCTCAAAGCACCTCTAAGCCGCTCTTGGATTCCTGACCCACAGAAACTGAGATGATAAACATTGATTTTAAACCTACAAGTTTTTGTTTATGTAGCAAAAGATAATACCACATCTATACAAGGATAACAAAAGAATATTAGAAATAACTTTATGGAAAGAAATCTGACAGCTTCGAGGAACTGGACAGATTAAGGACAAAAATGATCAAACTTGTCATAAGAAGATTTGGAAAATCAGAAGATCCTCATATATATTAAAGAAATTGAATTCATTAATAAAAACTTTTCCTCAATGAAACTTCAAGCCATAATGGTGTCTCTTGGTGAATTATATAAAACAGATTAGGATAAAATAATACCAATCCTATACAAGCCCTTAAAGAAAAAAAGAGGAAAATAGAATATTTCCTAATGCGTTTCATGAAGGCTGCATAACTCTGATTTCAAAACCTGATAAAGGCATTGAAAGAAAAAAAACCAGTATTCTTTATGAACAGGAGATGCAAAAATCCTTAAAAAATAAATTTAATCCTAGTTTGAGTTTGGTTTTGTAATATAGTGAGATTAAAAAATATATCATCTGAGTATGGACACTGCGAAAACCTAGATGAATTTTTTTCAAAGTCTATACTGCTTGAAAACATGCTTGCAAATTATAATGGATATCTGACACTCAGAAAATTTATCCAAACAGAATTGCGATGTGCACCATTTACCACTGAGAAAAATATAAGTTAAACCAGAGAGGTTATACCACGAGAGCAGATCACATTTGACCAAGTAGTCAGTATTTTCCACCACACGTTTGGCCAACTGTTATCTGCTACTATTAAAGGATATGATAGAACAATTCCTCTTTCTACAGTGCTTCTGTTTAATGTACCTTTCTCTGATGTTGATTTATATAGAAAGAGCGTATCACTGTGGCGGAAATCGTGCATGTGATAAGACACCAGCAAAACAAGTTCCCTAAAGAAATTTTGAGGATAAAAGATAAAAAATTGAAACTTTATTGGAAAAAAAAAAGAACGAAAGTAGGCAAAACTGAATTGTAATAATAAGATGGCTCCTTTCAGGATTCTTTTTACATGAGTTGATTATTAAATTAATTCAAAAGGTGCATTATTGAGCTGGGAGACGGGGTTGTCCTAACCCTGTGTTCTCATTATGGTGGAGGTTAAAATTACTCCTTTGTTTACATGACAGTGATAACAGAAGGCTGCCTCAGTCTGAAAACAAAACAAAACAGTCTTATCTTCTAGTCATGTCTAGGACAGTTTAATCCATAATGTGGCAACAAGGTTTTTTTTCAACAGGGTGGAAGGGAGTTGAGATAACCTAGATTTCTGGCACAGTTTATTTTCTCTATTTTTCATAGAATGGTCTGTTAACATTCACTTTAATACTTACTTATCTTTTGGCTTTGATATTTACAAAGAGCACATTGTCTTAATTGCCTGGCCCCTTATACGATTATACGTTCACAGGTTGACCACACACGGGCAGAGGAGGTGAAACGTGAGATCAAACTGTGCCGGTGTCTGCAATCCTTCCATTAGATTCACCATAAAGGAGGATGGCGTTCAGAAGACCAAACGTAGAACTTGAGAGGTACAATACATTAAGTGAAAATCATCTGAAATTCTGTGAATGCAGAGTCATAATTTTCTCAGAAGAGAGCAGAGGAAAAACTTTGTCTCATCCTTGTGAAACCTGAGCAGCCAGGCAGTATCGAGGTAAATACAGGGTGTTCAGGGAATGACTAGAGGGAAGAAAAAGATAATGAAAGACAGGGGAGTTTACTTACTTTAGAGCTTTTCCACACTTAAAAATTTCCTAACCCTGAAGCTGTGTCCAGTACATTTCTGTCATTCTTTGCTGGAACCATGTGAAGTTCCCATTTTCCAAAAAGTTTTCTTTGATTACAGATTTCTGGCTCTGGTTTGTTTTCAACAGTGCTTATGTATTTGATTCTCTGTGATTTGAGTATATTTCTGGGAATTGCTTGTCTCTAAAGTTTACTTCTCATATAGATTAGGAACTCCCTCAGTGCACAAATCAAGTTACCTCTTTCCTTAAATTCCCAAATAGCATCTATCACTAATGCTTTATGCAAATATAAAAAAGCTAAATGCCATACTGATCACTAGCAAATTCCCCTTTGCCATCAACACATTTTTCTCCTTTCCTCATTAAAATACCATACATTTTCCATTTCCTTCTTTATACACACCTTATCTCTTCTTCAGAAGGGAGCATTTGAGTAATTCTGTCCTGCTGCTTCTTTTATTCTTCTTTTATTCCTGGTATGTGCACACTGACCCACTCCCAGCTGTTTTCCTTCTCCCAAGACACAGGTAAATAGGAGGCGAAAGTGGAATTGTCCTAGACTATAAGAAGGACCAAACTGTAAAAAGTAAAATCTGTTCTGTCACCAAGATTCGGGATTACTGATGGAGGATCACAGCAGAAAGAAACAGCACTTAGCATTTAGGGCTAGTGGTAAGTAACACAGAATCCTCTTTTAAGATAGGTCTGTGTGTGTGTGTGTGTGTGTGTGTTCTTCTGTGTGCAATAAATAAGCTTCAGGCAGATGTTAGCTGTGATGCACAGTTAACCCTAGGAGCCCCTACAGATCCTCACCCTAAAGTTTATGGCCACCCTTCAGGTCATAGGGAGCAGGTTCAGCATCATCAAAAAGCTTCTCTTCAGGTCTAAGTAAAGGTCTGGAACCATAAAACATATGTGGATCCTACTTTTCATTTTAACCACGACTCTAGGCAGAATAAGGACCCAAAATTACATAAAACTGCTCTGGCTGGGGGCAAGATTCCTCCATTCTAATCTTTGGAAAAAGAGGGGAAAGAAAGGCCTAGATGAGTCAAAATAAGAAACCTCTCTGGGGTGGGTGTGGCTCAAGGGGTTGAGCACCTCCCTCCCACATGGGACATCCCAAGTTCAGTTCCCGGTGCCTCCTAAAAACAAAAGAAACAAACAACAGGCAAACAAACAAAGAAACAAAAACCAACTCAGGGGAGCCAATGTGGCTCAGTGGTTGAGCGCTGGATTCCCACATATAAGGTCCTGGGTTCAATCCCCGGGCCTGGTAGCTAAAACAAAACAAAACAAAACAAAAACCTCACTTGGTTTGCATGGATCTCTTACTGTTCCCTCTTTTCTCCCAGTGTTTCGTGCCTATGGCCCTCATGCTGCTTCATGGTTATCCTCTTGAGCTACTCTTTGCTTCAAAATAGCTCCCCATCTTATCCCTCCTAAAGATTTCCTTTCTGCATCTCGTATGTTGAGAGGGACACATCTAACAGCCAAACGCTGCTTGTTGATCCTTCAAATATGGTAAAATTGAACATTAAATTGGTATGTGGGGAAATACTTTGGTAGAAAGGGACTTTACATTATCTTGAAAATAAAACCCTTGTTCTAATTTATCATTTGCCTCTATCTCCTTTTGGAAGCTGAGGCTCAGGCCATCCAATTCCTTATCTTCGGTGTAGGGATTAGGGAAAAGATAACTCCTAACACAGGGGAATCAGCCCCATTCCTCACATATTCAGTGTCTGTCTTAACACTGTTAGTCAAGGTTAAACACTTTTTGATTTCCCAAACTCGGGCACCTCCTCTTGCCACAATGGACATCTGCATCTGGCTTTTGGGGACACTTTTCCACATGTCTCTTGTTTTCCTGTGCATCCTGTGAGGAGAGGAACTGATGGCCTTTGTTCTGGACTGTCTTTCCAAGGGTGTTTGTGTAGCTAACCACCTTGGAAGACAGAGATGGTGCCTCCCTCCAGGGCAGAGGGCAGGTTTGTCTGCTGACCAGTATAGAACAGATGATATCTTTCTCCATGGCAAAGTTTGAGTGTATTTGCTTGTAGTCCATTATGAAAGATGGAGGTTTCCTAAGCTCAGGGGTCCTCGGTTGTTCATAAGCCCCGAGGGACTTTGGGGCTTGGTGAAATGGTGCCAACATAAAGGCCATGCTGCCTTCTATGTGATGAAGAATAAAGCCCTTTGTCTCTCACTCAGGAATGTCCAGTCTTCTGCCTGTATTCATGAGAGTGTGTTACATATGTTGTTAGTTTGTAAGTCAGATAAAATCTCAGGCCCTTCTTGACATGAGCCAGTTGTCTTCAGACTTTTTCAAATGACAGGAGCAAACTCCATTCCTAAACTCTAAGGAAAATAGTTAAAGTTCTCTCAAAATCTTATACTATGCTGGTATATCAGTCTGCCAAAGGGATGTTGATGCAAAGGGCTAGAAATCTGTTGGCTTTATAAAGGGTATTTATTTGGGGTAAAATCTTAAAGCGACAAGGCCATAAAAAGTCCAACTCAAGGTTGTTTTCTCACCAAAATAATTTGCCACTTGTTGAAGCAAGATAGTCACTGATCCCTGGCTGGTCTCTACCTTTCCCTCTTTCCTCTTGAGTTCTGTAGGCCTATTCTCTTGAAGCTTCGTGGCACAGAGCTTGCCCTTTCTGGGCCTCCTATATGAATCTTGGTTGTTCTGCTCTCTTCCCAATCTCAGCTGTAAGGTATCACTGAAAATGCCTCATCTCTGCCTGGGGTTTCACTGTTTAAGCCTTCACCTTTCTGTCACATGGCAGGATAAAAAATGACAACGCTCTCACTCCCTGTGTGTCTGTCTTTGTGAGGCCCAGAAAAGGGGCGGAGACTCAACCTGAGCCATGCCCACTGATGTAGTCAAATCAAAAAGCCCAAATCTTGACAGGTAGTCTAATCAAAGACACCCCAGCTGAATTTAATGTCATCAAAGGGCAGCACACTGAGGAATAGACTAGTTTACAAATATAATCTTTCTCTTTTGGGATTCATTATATCATCTCAAGCTGCCACAGCTGGGAAAAGTGGCTAGTGCTATGTAAAAGAATGAAGTTGGGCCCTTACTTCACACAATACACAAAATTAACTCAAAATGGATCAAAGACCATTTTATGAGGGTTAAACTGGAAAACTCTTAGAAGAAAATATAGGAGTAAATCTTCATGACCTTTGGCTTAGGAGTGAATTTTTAGATATTACACTAAAGACACAAACACCAAAAGAAAAAGTAAAGTAGACTTCATCAAAATTAAAAACTTTTTTCTTCAAAGTACACACTCAACAAAATGAAAAGACTACTCACAGATTGGGAGAAAAATTTTAAAAAATCATGCATCCAACAAGGGACCTCTATATAGAATACATAAAAAACTCAATAATAAAAATAATCCAATTTTTAAAAAATGGGCAAGTCTTCTGAATAGACATTTCTCCGTAGAAGATATGTAAAGGACCAATTAGCACATGAAATTATGTTCAATATCATTAGTCACTAGGGAAATGCAAATCAAAACCACAGTGAGATACCCCTTCACATTCACTGGAATGGCTAGAATCAAATGTCAAATTGACAAGTGTTGACAAGGATGTGGAAAAATCAGAAACCTCATTCATTGCTGGTGGACTGTAAAATGGGGCAGTCACATTGGAGAATAGTCTGGCAATTCCTTGAAAAGTTAAACAGATATTTTAGTGAACTAGGCTGCTGTAAGCAGATACCATGTAATGGGTTGGCTTAACAATGGGAACTTATTCGCAGACATTTTGAGGCTGAGAAAAATGTCCACATCAAAGTGTCATCAAAGCAATGCTTTCTTCCCAAAGACCAGCTGCCAGTGATCCTTGACTACTCTGCCACATGGCAAGGCACATGGCAGTGTCTGCTGGTCTCTCCCTTCTCTTCCAGGTTTTGTTGCTTTCAGTTTCTTGCTTCTGTGGCTTTCTCTCTCTCTCTCTCTCTCTCTCTCTCTCTCTCTCTCTCTCTCTCTCTCTCTCTCTCTCTATTCATCCTGTATATGAAGGATTCTAGTAAGGGGATTAAGATTGAGCCTGGGCCATGCCTTAACTGAAGTAACCTCACCCAAAGGCCCTAATTACAATTGGTTTATACCCACAGGAATGGATTATATTTAAGAACATGATTTTCTGGGGTATGTACAGTTCCACACCACCAGAGTAGAGATACCATTTGATTTAACAAGTCTACTCCTAGATATATACTCAAGAGAAATCAAAACCTATATCCATACAAAAGATTTTACATTAATTTTTGTAGCCTTGTTATTCATAATAGCCTAAAGATGGAAACAATCAGATGCCTATCAATAGATAAATGAATAAGGAAAATGTGATATATCCATACAGCAGAATATTATTCAGCCATAAAAAGAGTAAAGTGCTGATACATGCTACGACATTGATAAAACTTGAAAGCATGCTAAGTGAAAGAAGTCAGTCACAAAAAAACCCCTATTATGATTCTCTTTATATGAAATGTCCAGAGTAGGTAAATATAGAGAGACATAAACTAGTGTAGTAGCTGCTTCGGGCTGGGGATATGGAGGGCTTGGAGGTGTGAAAGCTAAAAGGTATGCTTTTCTTTCTTTGAGGTGATAAAAATATTCTAAAATTGATTGTAGTGATGGTTGTACAACTCTGAGAATATACTAAAATTCTCTGAATTGTACACTTTAAATAGGTGGGTTGTATGGTATGTGAACTATATCTCCATAAATCTATTACATAAAAGGAAATGAAAAACTCATAGCCTGTTTTGCTTCTGTGGCAACACAAGCCAGGCTTGTTAGTTTCTGCATTTAACAAGCATGGTTTGAAGCTGTATGGACCCCAGGAAAACATGTTCTTAAATCTAATCCATTCCTGTGGGTGTGAGCCCATTGTAAGTAGGATATTTTTATGAGGTTACTTCAGTTAAAGTGCGACCCAGCCCAATCAGGATGGGTCTTAATTCTATTACTGGAGTTCTTTATAAGAGAATGAAATTCAGACACACAGAGAGAAAGCCACTAAAGCAAGAAGCTGAAATGCATCAGAACCTGGAAAGAAAGGAGCGGCCAGGAGAAGCCACCATG
>PVKH010004082.1:0-23906 GCA_004027955.1 Chaetophractus vellerosus
CCCCCCATAGACTCCCTCTTATTGACACTTAATATTGGTGAGGTACCTTTGTTACAATTCATGCAGGAACGTTGAAATATTACTGTTAACTATAGTTCAGATTTTGCTTTAGGGGTATTTCCCCCTATACCACCCTATTATTAACACCTTATATTAGTGACATACTTTTGTTATAGGTCCTGAAAGGACATTTTTATATTTGTATTATTAACCATAATCCTCATCCACAACAGTGTTCACTGTTATACAATCCCGTTTTCTCTTCTAGCTTTCCTTCAAGTAACATATATGACCCAATACTTCCTAATTCAGCACTGTTTATTAACTCACAATGTTGTGTTACCATCACCTCTGTCCATCACCAAATATTTGCATTCAAACTAACTATAAATTCTGCACAGATTAAGCATCAGCTGCCCATTCTTTTTTAAAATATACTTTTTATTTTTATTTTTTTAAAGAAACTTAGATTACATAAATGCTACATAAAAAAATAGGGGATTCCCATACACCCTGTTCCCTCACCCTCCCACCTTTTCCCACATCAACAACATCCTTCATTAGTGTGGTACATTTTCCACAATTGATGAACACATCTTGGAGCATTGCCTCTAAGTGTGAATTATCGTTTGCATTATAGTTTACACTTTCTGCCACACATTTTTGCAAGTTATTATAAGATATACAATGGACTGTATCTGTCATTTCAGTCATTCAGGAAAATTCCCAAGTCCTGAAAATGCCCCCAAATTACGCATATTTTCACCTTTCCCTTCCCTTAGAACCTCCATTGGCCACTGCTTCCACATCGATGATAAAAGTTCTTCCATTGCTAGGATCACAACAAGTCTACAATAGAACAACTGTAAATCTACTCTAGTCCATCATCCATTCCCCAATATTAAGGGTTCTTTGATGGTGATGCCCTCTCCACCTTTAATTGAGTGTGAGCTTAGATCCCATGGATCTCCCCACTCTTTACTCCATTCTATCTCTCAGTAACCTATCAGCTAGATTCTACCTCTATGAATTCACTTATTATAATTAGTTCATATTTCTGAAATCATACAACATTTGCCCTTTTGTGTCTGGCTTACTACACTCAACATAAGGTCCTCAATGTTCATCCATGTTTTCGCTTGCTTCAGTACGTCATTCCTTCATAACTGAATAATAGTCCATCATATGTATTTACCACATTTTGTTTATCCATTCATCTGTTGATGGAAACTTGGGTTGCTTCCATCTTTTGACAATTGTGAATAATGATGCTGTGAACATTGTGAGCATGCATCTGTTCATGTCCCTGCTTTCCATTCTTTTGGGTATTTACCTAGTAGCAGGATTGCTGGATTATATGGAAATTCGATAACTAGCTTCCTGAAGATCTTCTGAAGTCTTCTACAGCATATGCAACGTTTTACATTCCCACCAGCAGTGAATAAGTGTTCTATTTCCCCAATACTTTTGGCTTTACATTTTTGTTTTACTTCTTAAATAGTGGCCAGTCTAGTAGTTGCAAAATGCTATCTCATTGTGGTTTTGATTGGCATTTCCCTAATAGCTAGCTTTGTTGAACATCTTTTCATGTTTTTTTTTTTCAGTCATTTGTATATCCTCTTTGGAGAAATGTCTATTCAAGTTTTTTGCCCATTTAAAAATTGCGTTGTCTTTTTAATGTTGAACTGTAGAATTTCAGTATATATGCTGGATATTAAAACCTTATCAGATATATGGTTTCCAAATATTTTTTCCCATTGAGTAGGTTGCCTTTTCCCTTTCTTGACACACTCCTTTGAAGCACAAAAGTTTTTAATTGTGATGTCTCATTTATCTAATTTTTCTTTTATTTCACATGGTTTAGGTGTAAAGTGAACCACGAAACTGTTGCCTACCACAAACTGCGAAGATGTTTCCTTTCATTTTTTTCTAAGGGTTTGATGGTTGTGGCTCTTATATTTAATTGTTTGATACATCTTCAGCTAATTTTTGTATAGAGTGTGAGATAGGGGTCCTCCTTTTTTTTTCATTTGTCACCAGCAAATTTTCTTTTTTTTTTCTTTTCATTTTTTAAATTTTTAAAAAGATACCTAGATTACATAAATGTTACAGAGAATATAGGGAATTTCCATATGCGTTGTTCTCCACAGCTCCCACATTTTCCCACATTAGCAGCATATTTCATTAGGGTGATATATTCATTGCAATTGATAAACACATTTTGGAACATTGCCACTAAGCATGGATTATAATTTACAATTACACTCTTTCCCACTCAATTCTGGTTATGGCAAGATATGATGGCCTGTGTCTGTCTTTGTAATGTCATTCAGGATGATTCCCAAGTCCCAAAAAAGCCCTTGTAGTACATCTGTTTTTCCCTTTCTTTACCTTCAGAAACTCAAGTGGCCACTGCCTCCATATCAGTGATATTTCTTCCATTGCTAGAATCACAATAATTTTATAGTAGAGTACTAGTAAGTCTACTTTAGTCCATAGTTCATTCCCGAATTGTGAGGATTCTGGGATGGTGATGACTACTCCACTTTTAGTTGAGCGGGTACTTCGATTTCATACAGCCAATGGATGAGACTCTCTTGCTTCCAGTTGTAGACACTCTTGGTTCCTTGATATGTTAGTTATCCATCATCTCCTTCCTTGTTTGTTGTCCTGGGTAAGTCCAATGAACTGGAGAGTAGGTGTTGCATCTCTGTTGAGATTCAGGGCCCAGCTGGCACAAGGACAGTCCAAAGATTTAAGTCCCTGGAGCATATATCTGCCAAATGTAGTACTAATTATAAGTTCAAATAGAAGGGCAGAAGAGTCATGGTTAGGGAAACCACAACAGACTCCAACTCTGTCACACTGGGGAACATAAATTCCAAAGTAAGGGCCCACTAGCAAGAGACCAAGCTCCTGAGTTATCTGCCCTGACTATAGTGTCTGGATGTTTCCAGAGCTCTCAGGAGCCCTGCAATTTAGGGTAGTATCTACTTTGGCTGTCAATGAGATCTTTCTGAGATGTGCATAAACATTACCTCTGGAATGACATCCAGGCTCATTTTGAAGTCTCTTAGCCATATAAACTCAATTGTCTTTGTCTTTACCCCCCTTTTATTCCAGTTGCATTGCTTGTTGGTACTTGATAGCAATTTTTTGGTGCTCGGGAGGCTCATCCCTGGGAGCCATGTCCCACACGGGGTAGGGGTGGGGGGCCATTATTGCGTTTATATGCTGGATTTGGCTTAGAGAGAGGCAAAATTTGAGCAACAAGGAGGCTCCCAGTAGGTAACTCTTAAGCACCGTATAACACTAGGCTAAGTTTCAATTTTTAAGAACAAGGCTCATAAGCATAATCATCAATATCTAGGGCCCATCAATGCACCATCATCCTTCACTAGTTATTGCCCCTGTACTTGGCGGATTGTTGCTGTTCCCTTAGAGAATGTGGCAGATCTCCCCAGGATGGAAATTTGATATTCTTTTGGTTATTGTGTGATTTTCCACCCACTGTGGCCATGTACCATTAACATTTGAACACATTTATATGCCTAATATATATGCCCAGGTGAACTTCTTCCCATGCATTCCCCATCACTGACATCCCACAACAATGGTCCTCCTCTGCCACAGTTGTAACCCTCCTATGACCCAAAACTTCTTTAAAAATGAAGCCAATAAAAGCCAAATACAATTAATAAGAAAATGAAATCATGATAGTTTTAAACATAGGAAAAAAATACAAAAAATTAAAATAAACTAAAAGTAAACTAAAATAAAATAACTGGGATATTAAAAAATAATGAAAAATATTAAAAACATTTTTTTTGCCATTTGCCTTTTATCACTGTAAGATCTGTTGTCCTGTATGTACTGTGGTATTTTCTTACATTTATTCCCCCACTGTCTTACCTTTTTTCCTTTTGTCTTCAAAGATGTTTTAGGTCACAGTAAAGTCACATACAGAATATAGGGGATGCCCATTTACCCAACATCCTCCCCCTTTTCCTGTTTAATGTATTAATAAACTTTTTATATGTGGATGATACATTTGTTACAACTGATGTACAAATATTGCAACAGTGATACTAAACATGTTCAATGGTTTACATATGGTTTGCATTTTAGACCATACACTTTTATAAATTTTTGATGAAATTTAACATGGTCTGTATCCATCATTGCAAAATCATGTAGAACCTGTCAATTGCCCCCAAAATATCCCCTGTTCCATCTATTCTATTCCTCCCTTCCCCTCTCTTTGGGGCCCACAGTGACCACCAAGCTTCCCTTCTTGAAGGACAAGATTCATAGTTACTTGCAACAACACTGTGGAGAGCAGAGTTGTTCCCAAGCAGGTCTGAAAATGGCTTGAGAGAGCAGGGAAAGGAGACTGGCTTGGGGTTTTTATGGTGGTTAGTGGTTGGGGCTAGGGTGAAGTCCCCAGGCACAGGCCAAGGCTTGTGTGGTTTGAGCTTCCTGCTGGTGGCAAAGGAGGGAGCACCCAGGCTTTCCCCCCCTGGTTTAATACATTTCTATTTTATTTTAAATATTGATATCCTGCCTTGTTTCAGGAAGGCTTAAAGGCTGCTGATATATTTACAGCTTAAAGATCGGGACAGTAATAATCAGGATCAGTGAAAAATCTAGCAGATTCCAGTCATCTTTTATTTATGTAGACAGATTGGATAGCATTTTGGTTCCTGACCTTTTTCATAAGAACTCTAAATATGGCTACCTTGTATCTTTATTTTGGGAAGCTCTCTGTGAGGTTGAAGTTTTTAGGGAGGAACTTGTTTAAAATACATTTGTCTTTAAAAACAGGTTTGCCATAGCAAGGTTTGAAGTTGCCAATAAATCAGTTTATAGCAACTTCTTTATTCCCTGCTCCAGACACAGCAGTGGAGGGAACCATGCATTGCTCTTGCTGGCCACACAAGGTAGCTGTAGTCCCAATTGACCTTCTGTTGTGAATTGGGTGACAGACACCCCAACCCCAGGCTGGATTGGCTGCTTGGGATTTTTGGAGTTTGGGGGTTTGTGGGGAGATTAGAACCCAGGCCCTACCATAGCTTTCCTTCTGCTGAGGAATAGCAAAAAAAATTTGGGAATAACACCAACAGAAATAATAATAGCATTTTTGTGGTTCTCCCCCCTCCATCTTCCCTCTATACCCTTCCCTTGTGACAGAAGTCACAGACAGCCCAGTGCCACCCTCAAGCTATAGGGGGAGGCTGCAACTTGGGGCTCCTGGGACTCCTGGCAAGTCACTGGATCCATGAACGTCCATAATTCTCTTTCAAAAAAGGAAAGGACCCAGCCAGGAAGATGTCTCCTTACACTTTCCATTTCCCTTATTCACTGTGGCTCCAGAAAGTGAGTGTGTTTGTTTGTGTGTGTGTATATAGTTAAGTCAGGCAGAGAAATCCAAGAAAGCCAAACAAGGGTCCCTAAACCATCCACCAAAACTTCAGCAGGCTTAATTTCTCTCATTTATTCTCCTGTGTTGCTTTGGCTGTTTTCAATAGGCAACAGCGAGGAGATGGCCAGGTCCTTAACTGATTTTTTTTACTAGTGCGGTATATATTGGTTAAAATTCATCAAAGGACAGTCTTATACCTGTGCTATTAACCCCAGTCCATCTTCCACAACAGGGTTCACTGTGTTATACAGTGCCATGTTTTATCTTCTAATTTTTATTCCAGTAGCATACAGAACGCAAAACTTTCCCCTTCAACCACATTCACATACATAAATCAGTGTTGTTAATTACACTCACAATAATGTGCCACCATCACCACAATCCCTTTCCAAACCCTTACATTCAAACTAAATATAAATTCTGTACAAATTAAGCATCAGCTCCCCATTCTCTACTGCCATTCTATTTCCTGGTAAACCATCTTCTAGATTCTACCTGTATGTGCCTGCTTATTATAATTAGTTCTTATTAGTGAAATTATACACTATTTGTCTTTTTATGTCTGGCTTACTATACTCAACCTAAGGTCCTTGAGGTTCATCCATGTCATTGCATGTGTCAATACTTCATCACTTCTTATAGCTGAATAATATTCCATTGAATGTATATACTACATTTTGTTTGTGCAGTCATTTATTGACCAGCACTTGGGTTGCTTCCATCTTTGGCAATTGTGAATAATGTTGCTGTGAACATTGGTGTGCATCTATCTGTTTATGTCCCTGCTTTCAGTTCTTCTGGGTATTTACCTGGTAGCAAGAATATTAGATCATATGGCAATTCTATAATTAGCTTCCTGAGCAACTTCTGAACTGTCCTCTATAGCAGCTGGACCATTTTATATTCATACCAGCAGTGAATGAGTGTTTTATTGCTCCACAACCTCTCTAACACTTGTAGTTTTCTGTTTTTTGAAAAATAGTAGCCATTCTAGTGGGTGTGAAATGATATCTCATTGTGGGTTTTTTTTTTTAAAGATTTATTTATTTTATTACATATCTCCCCTTCCCCCCTGCTGCAGCGACGCGCCGAGACTGGTCCCTGCACAGGCGCGGCTTTCCCCACTTGTGGGCGGCTTCTGCTTCCATTCACGGCCGGCTTTCAGTTCGTGGGTGGCTGGCTGTGCTCCATTCGCGGGCTTCCTGCCCTGCCTGTGGTGGCTTTTGCCCTGTCCGTGGCAGCTTTTTGCCCTGCACACGGCGGCTCTGGCCCACTCATGGCGGCTTGCCATTCTCAAGGTGGTCTGCCTGCTAGGAGAGGTCCCCGGGAACCGAACCCGGGGCCTCCCATGTGGTATGCCAGTGCCGTATCCTCTGGGCTATCGAGCCGGCCCCTCATTGTGGTTTTGATTTGCATTTCCCTAACATCTCTTGATGCTGAGCATGTTTTCCTGTGCTTTTTGTATATCATCCTTGGAGAAATGTCTATTCAAGTCTTTTGCCCTCTTTAAAATTGGATTGTCTTTTTTTGTTGTTGTTGAGTTGTAGGATTTCTTCATGTATTCTGGATATTAAACCCTTATCAAATATGTGATTTTCATATATTTTCTCCCATTGAGTATGTTGTATTTTACTTTCCTGATAACATCCTTTGATATAGAAAAGTTTTTAATTTTGAGGAAGTCCCATTTATCCATTTTTTCTTTCATTTCTTGTTCTTTGCACATAAAGTCTAAGAAACCATCGCCTAGTACCATATTCTGGACATGCTTCTCTACATTTTCTTCTAGGAATTTTATAGTCATGGCTCTTATATTTAGGTCTTTGATCCATTTGGAGTTAATTTTGTATGTGGTATGAGATAAGAGTCCTTTTTAATTCTTTTTGCATATGGATATCCACTTCTCACAGCACCATTTGTTGAAGAGTCTATTCTTTCCCAGTTGAGTAGACTTGTGAAATAATCACATACAAGAGATGCCCACTAAGATCAAATTCTGATTTCTCAGAAGAAACAATGGAAGCAAGAAGGCAGTGGTATGATATAGCTAAGATACTGCAAGAGAAAAACTAGCATCCAAGAATCTTACATCCAGCAAGATTTTCTTTAAAAAATGAGGGCAAGTTTAGAATATTCACAGATAAACAGAAACTGAGAGAGTTTGTAAGCAAGAAACTGGCTTTGCAGGAAATACTAAAGCGAAAGCCACAGCCTGAAAAGAAAAGAGAAGAGAAAAAGGCTTGGAAGAGAGTCTACAAATAAACATTATAGCAGTAAAAGTAACTAAAAGTGGAAAAAGAGTGGTGAAAATGAGAAATGACAAACAAAACCTGAAGGTCAAAATGAGTGATGTAATAACTACATTTACAGTAATGACATTGAATGTTAATGAATTAAACTCCCCAATTAAAAGTCACAGACTGGGGGGATGGACAATAAAAATGAGCCTTCTATATGCTGTCTACAAGAGACAACCTAGACTCAAGTAAATAAATAGATTGAAAGTGAAAGGTTGGAAAAAGATATTCCATGCATTCAGTAACAAAACACAACTACAACAACAACAACAAAGCTGGAGTAGCTATACCTAAATCAGATGAAATAGACTTTAAAAGAAAAGCTGTTTTTTGAGACAATGATGGATATAATATCTTAATAAAAGGGACAATTCACCAGGGAGAAATAAACATTTATTCACCTAATGAGCAGGCCCCAAATTATGTGAGGCAAGCATTGACAAAACTGAAGGGAAAAATAAATATCTCTACAATATTAGCTGGAGAATTCAATATACCACTCTCATCATTGGATAGGACGTCTGGGCATAGGATCAATAAATAAACAGAGCTTGAATAATAGATAAATGAACTAAACCTAATAGACAAATAAAGAACATTGCATCCTAAAACAGGATATACATTCTTCTCAAGTACTCATGGGTCTTTCTCCAGGGTAGACCATATATTGGGTCACAAAGCAGATTTCAATAAATTTAATAAGATCAAAATTATACAAAACACTTTCTCTGATCATAATGGAATAAAGCTGGAAATCAACAACAGATGCAAAAAGGGAAAAGTCACAAATACATGGTGATTAGACAACACACTCTTAAATAATCAGTGGGACAAAGAAGAAATTGCAAGAAAATCAATAAATATCTTGAGATGTATGAAAATGAGAACACAACATATAAGAACCTGTGGATCCAATAAAGTCAGTTTTGAGAGGACAATTTATATCTCTCAATGCTTACATTAAAAAAGAAGAAAGAGATAAAAACAAATGACCCAACTACACATCTTGAAGAAATAGAAAAAGAACAGCACACTATTTCCAATGCAACCAGAAGGAATAAAATAGCAAAGATCAGAGCAGATATAAACGAAATTGAAAACAAAACAAAACAAAAAACAATAGAGAGAATTAATAAAACCAAAAGTTGGTTCTTCGAGATTAACATAATAGACAAATACTTAGTTAGACTGACAAAAAAAAAGAGAGAGAGAAGATACAAATAAAGAAAATCAGACATAAAAACCGGGACATTACTACTGACCCCACAGAAATAAAAGATCATAAGAGGGTGCTATGAACAACTATACAAAAAAAAAAACCCACACAATATAGATTAAAAGGAAAAATTCCAAGAAACATATGAACAACCTACACTGACCCTAGAAGAAATAGAAGACCTCAACAAACCAATTACAGGTAAAGAGATTGAAACAGACATAAACAACTCCCCAAAGTGAAAAGCCTGGGACCAGATGGCTTCACAAATGAATTCTACCAAGCACTCAAAGAAGATTTAATACCAATTTCACTCAAACTCTTCCAAAACATTGAACAAGAAGAAATGCTACCAAACTCATTCTATGAAGCCAAAACCACCCTCATACCAAAGCCAGATAAAGATGATATGAAAGAAGAAAATTACAGAACCATTTCCCTATTGAATATGGATGCAAAAATCCTCAATAAAATACTCGCTAATCGAATCCAACAACACATTTTAAATCTCATCAAGTGAGTTTTATCCCAGGCATGCAAATGTGTTTCAACTCAAGAAAATCAATCAGCATAATACAGCACATTAATAAATCAAAGAAGAGAAAAATCACATGAACATCGTGATTGATGCAGAAAACTCATTTGACAAAATACACTGTTTCTTGATTAAAAAAATACTCCAAAAGATAGGAATTGAAGGAAACTTTCTCAACATGATAAAGGGCATATATGAAAACCCACAGCTAATATTGTACTCAATAGTGAAAGACTGAAAGCTTTCCTGTTGAGATTGGGAAGAAGAAAACGATGCCCACTGTAACCACTGTTCTTCAACATAGTGCTAGAGATTCTAGCTAGAGCAGTCAGGCTAGAAAAAGAAATAAAGGGGTCTACATTAGAAAGGAAGAAGTAAGTTTTCTCTATTTGCAGATCCTACACCTAAAATGTCCGGAAAACTCTACAACAAAGCTACTAGAGCTAATAAATTAGTTCAGCAGAGTGGCAGGATATAAGATTAACATGCAAAAATCGGTTGTGTTTCTATACAATGTAATGAGCAATCTGAGGAGGAAGTCAGGAAAACTCCATTTACAATAGTGACTAATTTAGGAATAAATTTAAGCAAGAACATAAAGCACTGTATTCAGAAAAGTACAATGCATTGCTAAAAGACATCTAAGAAGACAAATAAATGGAAGGACATTCGTTCATGGATGGGAAGACTAAATATCATTAAGATGTGAGTTCTATCCAAATTGGTATATAGATTCAATGCGATCCTGATAAAAATTCCAACAGTCTTTTTTAAAGAAATGGAAAACACAATTATCAAATTTATTTGGAAGGGTGAGGGGCACGATATAGCCAGTAACACCTTAAAAAGGAAGAATGAAGTTGGAGGACTCCCACTTACGGCCTTTAAATCATATTACCTAGCTACAGTGGTAAAAACAGCATGGCACTGGCACAAACATGTAGACCTAAGGAACCATTATGGTGGTTCAGAAAAGGACCCTCACATGTATGTTAAAGCAATTTTTGACAAAGCTCTCAAGCCCACCCAGATGTGCCAGAATAGTCTATTCAAAAAATGGTACTGGGAGAACTGGATCTCTATATCCAAAAGAAAGAAAGAGGACTCCTATCTTACACCTTATACAAAAATTAACTCAAAATGGATCAATGACCTTAACATAAAAGCTAGAACCATAAAACTCCTAGAATAAAATGTAGGGAAATATCTTCAAGACCTAGTAGTAGGTGAAGGTTTTTTAAACTTCTTCTTTGGCTATTCAGGGCCTCTTACCCTTCCAAATAAATTTGATGATTTTCAGAAGAACTGTAAGCCATGATGTAAACAGACATTTGCACACCAATATTCATAGTGGCATTATAAACAATTGCAAAAAGATGGAAACAACCCATGTGTCCATCAACCAATGAATGCATAAACAAAATATGATACATACATATGAGGGGATACTGTGCTGCTATGAGAAGAAATGAAATTAGGACACATATGATAACATGAATGAACTTGAAACACTATGCTGAGTGGCATAAACCAGACACAAAAGAACAAATATTGTACAGTTTCACTAATATGAACTAAATACGAAGATTAAACCCATAGAGTTAAAACCTAGAGTATAGGTTACTGGGAGATAGGATGAAGGATGAGAAGAGGCACTGGAGCCTAATATATGTAGAATTTTTAATTAGCTGGACGTTAAAAGTGTGGAAATGGATAGAGTTGATGGTAACATATTATAGTGAGTATAACTAACACAACTGGTTTATAAATGGAATTGTGGCTGAAAGAGGTAGGCTAAGGATGTAAATGTCATTTGAAAGAAAGCTAGAGAATAACCTAGGGACTGAATAACATAGTGAACCTGGAAGTGGATGAGGATTGTGGTAAATCATACAAGTACAAGAATGTTCTTCTATGAACTAGAACAAATGTATATCACTATTACAAGGCAGTAAGAATAAGGAGATGTATGGGAAAAATACAATTAATGTAACTTATGGACTATAGTTAAAAGCAATATTGTAATATTATTGTATCTTTATCAAAGAAGGTATTGTGCTAATAATAGTGGGTGTGGAAAAAATATACCAAATATATGCTGTAGTCTATAGTTAGTGGTAATGGTCTGATGATGTTCTCTCATAATCTGTAGCAACAATGAAAGGTTTTGGTGGAGTGGTGATGTGTGGGAATTCTGCACATTATGGATGATTATTTTGTCAGTTCACAACTTCTCTAATTATATATATAAGACAAAACAAAACAAAACATGGCATTTTAAGTATACATTATGCCCTGTGAGCAGTGTTGCCTAGATCAGGTAATAAGGAAGAAGCAGGCTCATTCGTCACTTTAAAAACTTCAAGTGTTGATAGATAGAACGTTCATTTAAAAATGTGTATTGGCGCTTAATATGGGAATTGCTATTTTGTTTACTTATGCTTGTGGTATAACAAAATGTTATGAGTGTAATAGTGATTCTCGATATTAATAGACTATATGCACACTTTCACAAATAACACATATGGTTTTGTCATTCTTTTCTTTTTGTATGCTATATTTGTTCTAATTATATTTATTGAAATGTAATTGGATATCTGTCGAAGCAAATAAATAAAGTTAGGTTTGTATTTTTAAAAAATTAGTTGGCTGTAGATATGTGGGTCTATGTTTAAACCCTCAGTGCAAATCTAATTGTCAATATATCTATCCTTGTGCCAGTACCATGCTGTTTTGACCACCGTAGCTTTGTAATGTGCTTTAAAGTCAAGAAGTATGAGTCCTTTAACTTCATTCTTCTTTTTTAAAGAGATTTTTTTGGCTATTCAGGGGCCCTTACCCTTCCAAATAAATGTGATGATTGACTTGTCCATTTCTACACAGTACACTATTGGAGTGTTGATTGAGATTGCATTGAACCTATAAATCATTTGGGGTAGAATTGATATCTTAATGATATTTAGTCTTCTGATCCATGATAACAATGTCCTTCCATTTATTTAGGTCTTCTTTGATTTCTTTTAGCAATGATTTGTAGTTTTCTGTGTACAAGTCTTTTACACCCTTGGTGATATTTATTCCTAGATATTTTATTACTTTAGTTGCTATTGTAAATAGCATTTTCCTTGATTTCCTCTTCAGACTGCTCATTATAAATTTATAGAAACACTACTATTTTTGCATGTTGATTTTGTACTCCACCACTTTGCTGAATTTTTAAATTAGCTCTAATAGCTTTGTTGTTGATTTTTCTGACTTTCTATGTATAGGATCATGTCATCTGCAAATAGTCGAAGTTTTACTTCTTCCTTTCCAATTTGTATGTATTTCATTTCTTTTTCTTGCATAACTGCTCTGGCTCGAACTTCCAGTACAATGTTGAAATAACAGTGGTGACAGTGGGCATCCTTGTCTTGTCATTCTCTTTATTACATTTACAAGAAGCCTGTTTCTAAGACTACAATATATTTTTAAAACTATTTGAATATAACTAATTTTCTCATCATTCTTGTCTTCTAACTAAAAATACACCCAAATATTTCAGCTATGTTGTGTAAGATATAATTTCAAGTTTCTGCTTCCTCAGTTTCTTAAGTTGCTTAGGGTTCCATGGATATCATGAGGAAGTATCCACACTGAGCACTAAATTCCACACATTAAATATATTTTTAAATGACATCTTTTTCTTTATTGTCCTTCTTGTGACTTAGCTTACAGCTCCTATTGCAGAATGGTATAAACAAGAGACTATTTGGGGAAAATTAATAAATAAATTGGACCTGCTTAGACAGTTCTATCTGAGGGAATATGAGAAGTTAATTTAGAGATGTTGAGTTTATTGTGGTGGTATATCTGGGTAGTTTCTAGTCTTAAAATATCCTTAAACTTAAGCCTTCCCTATCTGAAACAGTCAATTTGAGATTTATATGAAAATTGTGTTCTAATTTTAACATCTATTTTTTTTTTTTTTAGCATCTCCCTGTGTTCCTAGTTTCCTCTTGAGCTGCATTCCCTACAATGTGGTCGGCTCCATCATTTTGCATAATCGTTTCAACTACAGTGATGAGAACTTAGTAAAAATGATCAAGACATTTCATGAAAACCTCCAAATTTTAAGCTTCCCCTGGGTGGAGGTGAGGTCAAGCAAGATTCTCTTTAAATGGGAAACTGTAAAGAAATTATTTTCTAGCGACTATGTTCTTCATGCCTACCGCTCCATTCTGCACTATTTGAAAATGGCTAAAGCAATGTTTATCAAGCTGTCATTTGTTACCTATTGGTGAGCTTTCAAATCAATTTAGAGGGTTGAAATGAACTTTAAAACATTAAATAAGGTAGAAGTAGAATAGAAATACAAATAGAGTATCAGAGTACATCAATCATAGTAAGATATCATTTAGAAACTTTTGTTTCTGTCTTTTTATACATATAGGTGTATGGGTTGGTGATGTAAAATGTATTACTATGGTACACTTTAAGAAAACGTTAGTAAGCTATGTTATACAGTCTTTAACAACTAAAATTATGCACAGGGCATAAGGTCATGATTTGTTCCATTTGGGAAGGAGTAGATCAACTAGTCTACCCCCTCATTTTTTGGAACAGGAAACAAAGAACCAGAGGTATGGTGCATATTTTCTGAACTAGCCTAATCAAGGCAAGAAATGAGCCATACCTAGAATTTAGGACTTCTTGACTCTCCATCAAATTTTTGCAAGCTACAGCCTGAATAAATTGCTTCGGTGTCTATTGAAGGCATTAAGTCATTAAGGTATTGACTAAAATCTAGGAAGTGAACTCTAGGACAAGCATAACCAGATGAGTAGACTAACTGTGCACATTCCTGAGGGTTAAAAATGTCTAAGTAAAAATAAGCTAGGGGATTTGGGCACTTCTTTATTATTTGATGTACTGTTCTTCACAGAACAAAAGGGGAGGGATGCACTGATAATTTTCTAGAGAAATGTATTGTTGGGCAAACTGGTTTGAACCCTGATGTCACTAGTTTGGTGTCTTAGAATTGTTGATTAACCTTTCTGAACCTCAATATCCTCATCTAGAAAGAGGTGACAGCAGTGATTTGTTTCTTAGTTGTTTAGAGAGTTATGTTTAGGAAATGAGTTAAAATGATGTCAAATTGCTTTGTAACCTGTGCATACTGTGCTTATGGCCATTTTGTCAATGTCCTCTCTTTCAAATCCCAGTTATGTTATAGAGCAGGAAACATGTTTTATTCATCTTTATCTCCCCAGCTTCTAGCAAGGTGTCTGACATATCATATGGATATGTAAATGTTTCCTGAGTGAATTAATGAATGATTCTTTCCTCTTTTAGTTCTGCAATGCTTTCCCGTTTTTCATAAATTATCTTCCAGGAAGTTATAATAAGTTATTTGAAAACTTTGCTATACAAAAAAAATTAATTTGGGGGAGAATAAAAGAACACCAAGAATCCCTAGACATCAATAACCCTCAGGACTTGATTGACTAATTCCTGATTAAAATGGAACAGGTATAATGTGAACCCTGACTTCTTAATTCATCTTTGTGAGTTAAGTGCCTTGAATGGCTTTGTTCTTTCAAATGAAATTGGGTATTAAAACAAATGCTGGAGCAGATGTAGCTCAAGTGGTTGAGCGCCTGCTTCCCATGTACGAGGTCCTGGGTTCAATGCCCTGGGAACCCCTAAAAAACAAAACAAAACAAAAACAATTGCTCCTTTCTACAGATGTATTATTTGCTTTTACAACCAATTATTTATGAATATCATATTGGGTGTCTTGAGAGATTTCTAAATTCTCACTGAAAAAGACCTAGAAGATTTTATTTTCACCAGGCTAAAACTGGCTTTTTATTCAGGGGCAAACTAAAACACACACATGCATAAACACACACATCCATTCAAGATTAATAAGCAACATATAAACGAGCATAATGGAAGATGTAACAAATGAAGGAGTATAGTAAGAAGTGGTGATGGTAGCACAATTTTGGGAATGTAATTAACATCAGTGAATAATATATTTAAATGTGGTTAGAAGGGGGGATTTCAGGTTGTATATTTGTTACTAGAATTAAAAAAACCATAGGACTGTACGACAGAGTGAATCCTATTGTAAACGATGGACTACAGTTAATAGTACAATTATAAAACTGTTCTTTTCATGATTATAACAAATATACCACACTACTGCAAGGTGTTAATAATAGGGTGTTATATAAACTCTATATTTTATGCATGATTTTTCTGTAAACCTACAACTTTTCTAATTCAAAAAGAAAAGGAATACAGAAAGGCTTATGTTTGGAAATCCTTTAGGAAATGTTTACAGTTGAGTTCAGTTTGGAGGAAACTACAAGTCAGATTAACAGGGAGGACAAAAGAGGTCCAGGGAAAGGTAAGCACAGTGATCCAAGTGTGTCTAATTTTCAGAGAGGTTATCTATCTTCATTGTAATTGAGGAAATATGGTGAATAAAATGACCAATGAGGTTGAAATAATGTGATTGGAAATAGTGACACAGTTTTGGGAGGATTCTGGAGGCTTGAATAAGAAATGATGATCTGATAAAATAGACAATAGATACTAGAATTGACACTGAGTAGCAGTGATGTCTTGATAAAAGTTCTCTTTGAAAGAAACTATAGAGAGCCTAATGGCTCTTGTGGGTGGAAAGTGAGGAATCAGAAAGGACTTAGAAGTTTGTAACTGATTATGTTGAACAGTTTGAAGGTGTTCTAATTCTTTGACTTGTGTTGTTGTATGTTACCTGGAAGCCTTTTTATTTAACAACTAATTCTATCAAACAATTGCTAGGAAAAACACAACAAACAGTCAGAATTTACCATGGACAACTTGGTCACTACAGTATGGGATTTGTTTGGTGTGAGAACAGAGACAATGAGTACCACCTTAATATATGGACTCCTCCTCCTCGTGAAGCACCCAGAGGTCACAGGTATGACCACAGATAATGGACAGGATGAAATTTGCCATTTGTCTCCTTTTCCATCATTTGTACTTATGTCTTATTAGCTAAAGTCCAGGAAGAGATTGACCGTGTGGTTGGCAGACACGGCAGCCCCTCCATACAGGACAGGAGCAGCATGCCCTACATGGACGCTGTGGTGCATGAGATCCAGAGATACATTGACCTTGTCCTCTTTGGCCTGCCTCATGTGGTTATGAAGGATGTTCAGTTTAGAGAATACCTTATTCCCAAGGTAAGAGGTTATTTCATCTATACTCCTCCTTAGGAATCTAAGGTTATCAATGATCACAGCAGTAGAATCAAATATTGCTTAACCTTCTACAGGTATGGAGCAATTATAACTTAGGCACCTTACTCACTGATTATACACTCCTTTCCTTTTAGTTTCTTGGCACATTTTTCCAAGTTTTCAAGTATTTTCAGTCCATGGATAGCTCTACACTCTGAGTGTCCATTGGTCTAATCCTATCTACATTTCCTTGTTTTCCAGTGTATATTATATTACTCTTAACAATTAACCAATATCTTACACTCTTACCCCCAAGTATCTGTTTCACTTCCTTGTCAAAAGTCAAACCTAACAGTTGGCTTCTTCCCTGCCTGCCCTTGAGCTACTGATCCCTGCTAGAAAGGATCATGCCACCTAGAGTGTTGGTATTATTTTCACCATCCTCAAATGAACTCTCAATCCTGCCCAACAATCCTACCTAACTCAACTTGCTCTATCATGCTCCACAATGACTCAACATCAAACTCTCCTCAAATTTCCTTCTCTCCTCTATCATCCTTTTCCTCAGATGATGGGGCCTTCCACCTGATAGAGAAAATTAGAGATATTGGAAGGGAACTCCTGCAATTCTGCTCCACTAAATTTATAAACTTATCTATATCCACATCCTTTGACTTTTCTTTCATGCCTATTGTTGTGAAAGAAGGGCTCTCCATCTATCTACTGTAAAGACATTACTTACTTCAACCATTTTATCCTTTGGCTTTCATATGTCATATCTTATTTTTTTGTATGTCTTTTTACCCTTTTGGTTACCTTTTCTGATAGTCTTCACATCAGCACTTTCCATGCCTCTCTCTCTTGTCTTTTCTACTCTGGCTGCAGGAATCCTTTTAGAGTTTCCCATGGAGCTGGATACTTGTTATGAACTCTCATGGTTTCTGTTTATTTGTGAATATTTTAAACTCACCATCAAATTTGTAGGACAGTTTTGTCAGATAAAGAATTCTTGGCTGGAAGTCTTTCTCTTTCAGTACCTTAGGTATAGCATACTGCTGCCTGCCCACCTCCATGGTTTCATTCATTCATTCAAAGAAACTTTGGAATACCTAAATGTAACATAAATAATATAGGGAATTCCCATATGCCCCCCTCCCTCCCCCTCCCACATTTTCCTATATTAACAGCATACTTTATTAGTGTGGAACATTTGTTACAATTGATGAACACATATTGAAACATTGCCACTAACTGTGGATTATAGTTTATGTTATAATTTACACACTGTCCCATGCAATTTTGCATGTTATGACAAAATACATAATGGCCTGTATCTGTCCTTGCAACATTATGCAGGACAATTCCAATGTCCCAAAAATGCCCCCATATTACACCTATTTTTCCTTCTCCCTCCCCTCAGGACCGCTGGTGGCCGTTGCCTGCACATCAGTGTTAAAAGTTCTCCCATTGCTAGAATAACAAGTCCATGGTAGAATAGTAGTAAGTCTACTTTAGCCCATTGTTCACTCTCCAATCTTGAGGATTTTGGGATGGTGATGCCCACTCTGCCTCTAATTGAGAGGGAGTTTAGATCCCATGGGGCAGATAGATGAAACTATCTTGCTTGCAGTTGCAGACACACTCTATTCCTTGGGACAGGCATTGTCTATCATCATCATCACCTTGTTAGTTGTCCTGGGTGAGTCCAGTGAACTGGAGAGTAGGTGTTGCAACTCTGCTGAGATTCAGGGCCCAACTGCTACATGGATGGAACAAAGATTTAACTCTCTTGGACATACACCTATCAAGTATTGTACTTAATATAGGTTCAAATAGAAGGGGCAGAAGAGCCATGTGTAGGGAAACCACAAATGAGTCCAACTCTGTCACACTGGGAAGCATAAATTCCAAGGTAAGGCCCACTGCTAGGGTGCCAAACTCCTGAGCTGCCTATAGTGTCTGGATGTCTCTAGAACCCTCAGGAGCCCTGTTATTGAGGCAATAATTACTGTATCAGTCAATGAGATCTTGCTGAGACATGCATAAGCATAACCTCTAGAATGACCTATCGACTCACTTTGAAATCTCTTAACCATAAGAATTCATTTGTATTTACCATTTCACTGTTTTATTCAAGGTCTTTTTCCAATTGTATTGCTACTTGATGCTTGGTAGTAATCCCTCTGTGCCAGGTAGGCTTATCCCCGGGAGTCATGCCCCATGCTGAGGGAAATGTAATGCATTTATATGCTTGGTTTGACTTAGAGAGAGGCCACATTTGAGCAACAAGGAGGCCCTCAGAAGGTAACTTTTAAGCAACATATAATACTTGGCTAAGTTTCAATTTCAAAATAAAGGGTTCATAAGTACAATCATCCATATGAAGGGCCTGGGGCAATTGTCTGACCTCCTTCACTAGGCACTACCCCTGTATTCAGGGACTCCTTGCTGTCCCATTAGAGATGTAGCAGAACTCCTCTGGATGGAAATTCAGTATTCTTTTGGTTATTGTGTGGATCTCCACCCACTGTGACAATGCCCCATGAACACTTGAACACATTCATATGCCTTAGAGGCATGCCCCAGATGAACATCCTCCCACGCACCCCCCCATCACTGACACCCCACACCAATGTTCCTGCCTTGCCACAGTTGTTACCCTTCTGTGATCAAAAATCTCTCCAAAGATGAAGCCATGAAAATAACCAAATAAAAATAATAAGAAAATGAAATAATGATAATTTTAAAAACAACATATAAAATTTAAAAAAAAAATTTTTTTAATTTTTAAATAATGAAAACTCTTTTAGAATTGTCTTTCATCAATTTAAGATTGGTTGTCTTGTATGTACAGTGACATTTGCTTCCATATGTTCCCTAGTGTCTTATTTTTTTTTAATTTTATTTCTTTTTTTCCCCAAAGATTTATTTTATTTACTTAATTTGCCCCACCCACTCATTGTTTGCATTTGCTGTGTCTGTTTGTTGTGTGCTGGTCTTCTTTTTTTTTTTTTATGAGGCACTGGGTACTGAGCCTGGGACCTTCCATGTAGGAGGGAGGCACCGAATCGCTTGAACCACCTCTGCTCCCTGCTTTGTTTTGTCTTTCATTATGTTTTCCTCTGTGTCTCTTGTTGTGTCATCCTGCATCAGCTCACCATGGCAGACTGTTGTGTCAGCTTGTTGTCTTGTTTGTCTTCTTTAGGAGGCACAGGGAACCCATCCTGGACCTCCCATGTGGTAAGTGGGAGCTCAATCAGTTGAACCACATCCACTTCCCTCTAATTTTTTCTTCAGGGAAGCTTAAGGTTACAGAAAATTCATGTAGAGAATATAGGAGATTCCCATATACACAATGCCCTCCGCCCTTTCCCCTCTCCTCTATTAATAACATTTTACATGTGGATGGTACATTTGCTAAAATTGATATACAAATATTGAAACATTGCTACTAACCATGGTCAATAGTTTGCATTATGATTTACATTTTGGACTCTACACTTTTATGAATGTTGACAAAATTTAAAATGGCTTGTATCCATTATTGCAAGATCATTCAGAACAATTCTAATGTCCTAAAAATGCCCTATGTTCCATCTATTCTGTTCTTCCCTCCTCCTCCCCTCAGGACCTATGGTAATCACTAAGTTTCACTTTTTGATGAATAAGATTCATAGCTACTCACAATAATATTGAGGGCTTGAAATATTGGTCTGTTTTCTTTTATTAGGCACTGCCTATGTTCTCGAGAGACTCTTGCCCCTCTATTTGAGAACATAGCATGACTTCCCAGGATGGGAGTTTAATATTTTCTTTATATTGTGTGGGTTTCCACCCACTGATATAATATACCATGACAAGATGATCACTTACATATTCCATAGAAGCCTGCCCCAGGTGAATGCTGTGCAGTATGCAACATCACCCCCACATCCAACACCCTACACCAGTAATCCTCCCATGCTCTATTTGCCAAAAGAACATTCCCAATGTTGTAGTTTTAACCACAGACCTGAAAATCCCCAGAGTACACCTACTCCTTCCCGTGATCTCCGCCCCCTCCAGTTCCAATGGATAGTCCAAACCACCCCATGCCACCCTATCCCCTCAAAGACAAGCCCCGCTGAACCAAATAGCATCACAGCACTACTGTCACACCCATCCACTGCACAAATACACCTTTACACCTTATCATAAATTTTGCCCATATGGGCATTGGCTCACAGCCCTCTACTCCCTTTCTGTCTCCTGTAAACCTATTTTCCATCCTCTAGCTCTGTGCATCTACTCAATTTGCTTAATTCATATCAGTGAGATCATGTAGTATTTGTCCTTTAGTGCCTGGCTTACTTCACTCAACATAATGTCTTCAAGATTCATCCATGTTAACCTGTGTGTTAATATGCATTCCTTGTTACAGCTGAATAATATTCCATCGTATATATATATACCACAATTTGCTTAACCAATTTTCTGTTGATAGAGATTTGAATTGCTTCCAACTTTTGGCAATGGAGAATAATGCCACTATGAACATTGGTGTGCATATATCTATTCATGTCCCTGCTTTCAATTCTTATGGATATATACCCAGCTGTGGGATTGTTGGATCATAGAGCAGTTCTATAGTTAACTTCCTGAGGAGTTGCTTCCATGGATTCTAAAGTGAAAGCTGCACTAAGTCTTACTGGTTATCCCTTCTATGTGATGTTTTGCTTCGCCATTATGGTTTCAGAATATTTTCTTTAAGTTTTTGGCATTTGGCCTTCTGTATATTATGTGTCTTGGGTTAGTTCTATTTGGATTTATTCTTTTATAAAACAAAACTCTTTCATTTCATTTCATTACTTAGACAAGATATTAAACAAATGATAAGAGGTGAACAATATGGGTGGAAGTTACATGAATACTCTTCAGATTATTCTCTATATGATTGTGTATACGAGAATTACCTCATAATTGAAAACTAGGAAAAAAGTACAGAAGTTACATGATGATTATAACCATTACCTCTTTTTTAACAAGTCAGTTTTATTGATACATATTAATAAAGCATAATCCATTCAAAGCATACAATCAATGGTATTTGGTATGATCACATAATTTTGCATTCATCTCTTCAATCATTATTAGAGTATTTTCACTACTCTAATAATAATAAACAAAAATCAGACCAACAAAAATCTCCTTACCTCTCAGTCTCTCATTGATTCTCCTAATATACATAGGTGCTATTCTGTTTCCATCTCTCTAGTTTATTTATTTATTTATGTTTTAATATATTTGTAATTTTTAAAACATACTTAGATTACACAAATGTCACACAAAAAATATAGAGATTCCCATATGGACCGCTCCCCACACCTCCCAAAGGCTCCCACATAAACAACATCCTTCATTAGAGTAGCACATACATAGCAATTGATAAATGCATCCTGGGGCATTGCCATTGAGCACAGGCCATAGATCACATTGCAGTTTACACTCTCTCCCACACAATTCTGCAGTCCATGGGATGATATATAATGATCTTTATCTGTCATTGCAATGCCATTCAGGATGATTCCCAAGTCCCAAAAATGCCGTGCTGTGTTACACATGTCTTTCCCTCCCCATGCCCGCAGAGCCTCCACTGGTCACTGCCTCCACATCAATGCTGTAATTTCTTCCTTTGTTAGAATCACAACAAGTCTATAGTAGAATACCAGTAAGTCCACTCTTGTTCATAGTTCATTCTCCAATCCTGAGGATTCTGTGATAGTGATGTCCACTCTACCTCTATTTGAGAGGAAGCTCTGATCCTATACAGCTGAAGGATGTGACTCTTTCTTGCAGTTGTGGGCTCTCTTGTTTCCTTGGTATAGTAGCTGTCCATCCTCACCTCCTTGTCAGTTGTCCTGGGTGAGTCCAGTGAAATGGAGAGTAGGTGTTGCAACTCCGTTGAGGCTCAGGGCCCAGCTGGCACATGGACAGTCCAAAGATTCAAGTCTCTTGGACTTACACCTACCAACTCTGGCACAAAGTATGGTTTCAAATACATGGGACAGATGAGGCATGTGTAGGAAAGCCATAACTGAGTCCAATGCTGTCACTCTCAGGAGCACAAACACCAAAGTAGGGCCCACAGGCAAGGCACCAAACTCCAGAGCTTTCTGCCCTGACCATAGGACCTGGGTGTCTCTAGAGGTCTCAGGAGCTCCACTATTTGAGATAGTATCCACTTTGGAAGTCTGTGAGATCCTCCTGAGATGTGCATAAGCATTACCTCTGGGATGACCCCCTGACACACTTTGTAGTCTTTTAGCCATATACACTCATTTGTCTTTACCTTTTCCCCCTTTTATTTGAGGTATTTTTCCTGTTGCATAGTTAGTTGGTGCTTAGTAGTAATCCCTTGGTGCCAGGGAAGTTCATCCCTGGTAGTCACGTCCCACGCTTGGGGGAAGGTAATGCATTTATATGCTGAATTTGGCTTAGATAGAGGCCATATTTGAGCAACAAGGAGAGTCTTAGGTGGCAAATTTTAGGTACCCCACCACACTAGGCTAATTTGCATTTTAAGAGGAATGACTCATAAGCATAGTTATCAATATCAAGGGCCCATCTCTAGTTTATTTGTATTTACATTTTGTAACAGTCTTATATATTCAATATCACCCCTATTAATATTTCTCTTGAGGTTTCACTATTATTCAGTCCTATGTTACATTTTTTACCTTTACTTTTAAAATATACATGACCTTAGACTTTCTCTTTCAACCACTGTCATACCAGTATAATAGCTTTGCTAGTTGCAAATACTATGATGTGCTTTCACCATTTCTATTCATTTCCAAAGATTTACAAACAACTTTTTCCGTAACCAATTCTGCACAGAGTAACCCTCTGTTATCCATTCTCTGCCTTCATTCTCTTTTCTGGTAACCTATATTCTAGTTTTTAACTCCATTAGTTTATACAGCATATTTAGTTCATAGTAGTGCAAACATACAGCATTTGTCCTTTTGTGTCTGGCTTGCTTCACTCAACATAATGTCCTCCAGGATCATCTATGTTGTTATATGCTTCATTCTTCCTACAGCAGCATAATAGTTCATCATGTATATACACCACAATTTCTTTATCCATTCATGGGTTGATGGACATCTGGGTTGTTTACATCTTTTAGCAATTGTGAATAAGGCTGCTATGAATATCGGTGTGCAGATGTCTGCTC
>PVKH010004083.1:0-23900 GCA_004027955.1 Chaetophractus vellerosus
GAACCTATAATTAACACTATACTCATTAAATAAATATATGTCCCAGAGACTTCAATTTTTGGTATGTTCATGTGCTTGTTGAGCCCTGAATCACAGAATTGTAACACCTACCCTCCAGCTCATTGCACTTGCCCGGGACAAGTAACAAAAGGATGATGATGGACAACGCCCATCTAAAAAAACACAGAATATCTACAACTGCAAGTAAGAGAGTTCCATCCATCTGCCTCATGGGATCTAAGCCCCCTCTCATCAGAAACAGTGTGGTCATCACCATCCCAAAATCCTCAAGATTGAGGAATGAAAAAACATAAGAGGGGAATGCAACTATGGACTAAAGTGGACATTATTATTCTAACAATGGAAGAACTTGTATCATTCACATAAAGGCTGTGGCCACTAGAGGTTCTGAGGGGAGGAAGAGGGAAGAATAGGTGTAATATGGGGATTTGGGGCACATTGGAATTGTCCTGCATGACATTGCAATGACAGATACAGGCCATTATATATTATGTCAAAACCTATAAAATTGTGTGGCACAAAGTATAAACTATAATGTAAACTATAGACCATGGTTAATAACAATGCTCCAGTATGTGTTCATCAATTGTAACAAATGTACCACACTAATGAAAGATGTTGTTAATGGGGGAAATTGTGGGAGGGAGAGGGGGTGGGGTATATGGGAATCCCCTATATTTTTGTTGTAATATGTAATCTAAATCTTCTTTAAAAATAAAAAAAATAGTAATTTTAAAGCTGTGCTTAGAAGAAGCAGTTCTGATTATTAATATGCTAAAAATTCCCTGAATGATATAAGAGGGTAAAACATAGCATGACACAATCTTCTTTCACTCAGTCCAAGGAAAATGCAAAGCATCTTTTTACATCTATCTATATAAAACTCAAATGGATTTTAATTTTTCTTCATTTATTAATTAGTTACATCCAGATATGTCATAATAAAGGTGGGTAATTTTATAACCCCAAATCCAATTATAAAAATGGGTTCTAAACGCTTCTGTCAGGCAGGAAAAGCCTATCTTCTTCTTTGATCTGATATCAGCACATCTTAGTAGCCCATGTTAGAGAACTGCATGCAAAAGGCAATGAATACTACTGATAAATGGCACAAAGGGGCCCTTTGTAGTCAAATATGTATTTCCCTCACTCTCAAAGCCTGCTTCTGCTTCCTTGCACCCTGCTCAGGTTGTTGCTTTACTTTTTCTAGAACAGGAAATGCTTTACGTAGTTCTTGTTTCATTTTAACATTCAGTTTGGACACAGAAAGGAACCAGGGAATAAATCTCCTTCTATTTCACACTAAGATTCTTAGACTAAGCTAACCTCTAGGCCTTAGAGTTAGTTTCATGAATTAAACTGTAAGCAACAACAGAATGATTCTATATACAATTAGCTGATAATGACATCTCCAGTAACACAGAAATGCCAAATATAGATATGCCTTTTCTCTGTAGCCTGCTGATAAGGAAGGATTCTGAAATAATGAACTGGGGCTGATGTTTTATTGTAACAACACAAATGTGACTCAATAATTCTTTCTTCTCCTGCTTTAGCTGTGGAGAAGGTGAAATTTAGAATGAGGTATCCCACTGGGTGCTTATCCTTTCTGCCACAATCACACGGAGGTGTCAGGGTAAAACTACAATAATGCCCATGGTCCCTAGATAAACCACGTAATTCCTTTGCAAACTATCCCAGGCTATGGGAGGCCTTGGCTTCAGGAATATGTCTTTACCAGTCTCCTAAAAAGAACTATTAAATTAGTCATAACTGATTTAAGAGACTTCTTGTTTTAATTCTGTCTTACCTCTAGCCATGCAACCACAGTGGGCCCATCCCACTGGGCAAAAGGTAATCCCTTTCTCCGAGCTTCTTCTAGAAGTTCATGCCTGAAGTATATAACAAAAATTATCAGTCAAGTAATATGGAAAAATATGGCTGTGATTATATTTAATGGTCATATTAAGAAAACACACACACAATAATCCATTACATATTTTGTGAGGTAATACGTAATAAAAAGTTACTTCTTATTTTGAATAAATACATGTACAGAACCCATTGATTTTATTAGAATTCAAACAATGACATCTAAAAATAATTTCCCCAAATTCTGTTCATTAAAATTCAAACATTAAGTGTTGATGGACTAAGAAGCTGTATTATATTATCTGCAAATCTTATTCCTTTAACAAGAAAATGGTCCACATATGCACATTTAAGCATATATTTTGGGATTTTATATCTCCTCCCTTACTATCTCAGTGGTAAAGAAGGTGCCTGCATTCAGAGGCAGAAGAAAAATTTGGTCATCTTAGCCCTATTTTTTAACATACCCTCTAAGTCCAAAGAACTATTTAAGAATTAGGTATTTGTTTGCCTTCTCATTTGTGAAGAATTCCAGGGGGTAAATTGATTTCCATCACTAAATCAGTGTAAGGTGTGAAATTTAACAATATATGTATTTTCTTTTTTATTTATTTATTTTTTTGTATTTTCATTTATAATCACTACCCAATGACAACAAATGATTGTCTTTTATAATAAAAAGATGAAGTATTGATAAATGCATTTTCCATTTTGCTGTCCCTACTACTGAGACTTTAGAATAGACATCCATTTACAAAACCAATTTGAGATAGTCCATAATTGAGATCGTGTCTTCATGGAAACTCAAACCTGGCAGGACTGAATTGGAAAACATATTCTCTGTTCCCTAGTGTGCCTTGATCTTATACACAAATGATAAAAATGCAGTATACTCATTGCTTTATTTTGAATGTGTGTCTTTCATTAATATCATACATGAACTTCCAAATAAAACATTTGATTATTTGCATACTACAATTAATTGCTTACTGTCGTGGACTATATTAATATTTTAAAGTATATAATCTGAAATGTCTTTCAACATAGAGGCTTTCTACATTTGCCATGGAGAGGCTACAACAAAAATTCACTGCAAAAATAAGGAGGAAGTAAAACAAAAATTAAAGCTATAGCAGCTGAAGACACTCATAAACCAATTGCCATTTCATTTGATGGGATAGGAAGGAAAGCATTGTTAAGTTATGCATGTAAACTATTCAGCACCTGGGAAAGGAACCAGCAACACTGGGACCCTGAATCCAAAGTGAAAACTAGAGAGGCTTTCTTACCTGGTTTATTCTACCACCACCCATTTTCTTGAGGCTTTCCAATGACATTCCTTCATTGAAAAGCATATTCAATTAGCCTAGTCTCACGGTGCAAATACTTACAGAAACAGGTTGAAAGATCCCACAACCAACAATCAAATATTTATTGAGCACTTGCTGTGAGCATAGACTTGTGCTCAATGTGGACAAGAGAGTACACACTCCAGCTCCCTGGTTAGATAGGCAAACCCAACACATGATACTGTCCCCAAAACAATACAAAATAGCTGTACATAAACTCGGGGATACACACTTAAAGAGAATGAAGACTTTGGAAAACGGGTTAAAAACCATGGAAACAATTGATGAAGGCTTTATGGCTATTGAGCTGGTTTTGAAGGGCAGGTAGGAAGGAGATGAGGATGGCATTCCAAGCGGATATAGTAAAGGTGGTAGTGCAGAGGCAGGACTGAGCATGGAGGAAAGGAGCTATAACAGTATATCCAAAAGGAAAACATAATACATGTTCAAATTTGTTTATAGTTTCATTTAGTGGGAAAAAAACATGAATATGTACTAAACACCTAGGAACCACAGAACATTTTCACATGTGAAGTATATGAGTTTTACAAAAAGCCATTTTTAAAAAGCTAAGATTCTTTATGAAAATTCTGTCTAGTTCTCTAATAAAATCTGCACCACAAGCTGGAGTGATTGTGTTAAAACTTAAGTCAGAGCATGTCACTTCTCTGCTTATAACCCTCCAAATGACTCCCCATCGCAGTGAAACTAGAAGCCACAGCAGCTGTTCGGCTCTATCCTGCCCTTCCTCCTCCCTCTGACAACTGCTGCCACATCCCTTGACTCCCTCTGTGCCAGCAACACTGGCCTCCTTGCTGTTCCGTGGAAATACTCCAGGCTTCTTTTTACCTTAGAACCTTAGCACCTGCTCTTCCCTCTATCTGTAATGCTCTTCCCCCATATTTCCACAAGACTCACTCCCTCATCCACGTTAAATCTTTACTCAAAGGCCACCTTTTCTATGAAGGTCTTCTCTCCCACCTCCTTCAGCCTCCACTAGACGTTCCTCATCCCCATTTCTTGCTTTATTTTTCTCTATAGCATTTATCTTCTAATGTAGCATGCCATTTACTCCTTGGTCTATCATCCCCCAATTGAATATAACTTCAAAGAGGACAAGGCTTTTTATATATTTCTTTAGTGATGACCTGGAGGCATCTAGAACAAGGTCAAACACAGAAGAGTTGCTCAGTAAATAGTTGAAGGATGTCAGCTACTGTTTATATTTAGGTGCTTCTTGTTTCAGTAAATTTTGTCCCATAGTAATTTTTATTATAACCCCAATATGTTTCTCTATTTTGGCTTACAACCATGTTCAAACTTTTATGTTTCAAAGAACAAAAGTTTTCTTAAGAATCATACCTTCCCTTGGGCCTTTAATTTCACACCTTTTGAGAACAGCATTGATTCCTCTTGATCCCAAGAGTATGATTTGATTTGGGGTCCTCTGCAGGAATCTGGTTAACAGACAATCTAATGTGCTCAAATAGTTCTATCCTCCTTCTGAACACAAATACCAGTCATACAGTTGTTTGTGACATGATTGGGCAATCTGTTCCCCCCAGATTTTTCTTTTTATTTATTTATTTTATTTTATTTTTATTTTTTCAGTAGGTACTGAGGATTGAACCTGGGACCTCATACATGTGAAGCTCATGCTCAACCACTGAGCTACACCTGCTCCTGTTCCATTTTGTTTTAAATGGCAAATTTCCATAACACAATAATTTTAGTAATAGTATACAAAGCAAGTGATATAAGCGAGCTAAAGTCCAATGAGTTCTGCCCTTTGTTCCCCCACTGATAAGGGTGAATCCCAAGTGGAGGCCTTTGAGCTGACACACTTGAAATTATAGTGAAACACACCACACTAGATGTGGATGGCTGGATTTTGCCTGGACTGTGTACTATATGACAGCAATTCCAGCCCAGTTTTCCTTAATCTGAGGGCAATATTAGTTATGTAAAGAAATGCATATTACATTTACTTCATCTCAATTATGAAAAAAATCTGCATCCATACAAAATGTGTAAAAGGCATATATCTGCACGTGTTGGCTTGGGAGAGAAGCAATGTTAGAAATATAAAGCAATATGGACAGTGCCATAAAAGTGGGAAATCAATGAGTTTAATACATAATGATTTCCTAAAAGATTATGATGTGTAACATGCAAATTTTTCTGTACTTCTCTAATAAAAAATAATTTAAAAATTAAACTCTTTCCATCTTGAAAAAAAGCACATAAAAATAAATAAACAAGATAATTTGAGGCATTGATATGTGTCTGGAGAAGATAATATAGAGTAAGACAGTAAGATAGGGACTAGGGTACAGTTTAGATAAACTGGTCTGGGAGGGTCTCTATGAAGAGACAACATTTGCGTTGACTCATGCATGTTGAGAAGAGACAGCCAGTGGGAGGTCTGGTAGAAAAATGTTTCAAGCATAAGGAACAGAGTACAAATGCCCTAGGAAAGGAGAAAATTGGATTTTCAAGTAACAGAAAGATGGCAAGAAAGGCCAGTGTGACTAGAGTGTGTCAGAGGATGGGGGATTTAGGGATGGAGAGATGAATTTGGAGAAGTAGGCCAGGGTCAAGGAACATCATGTTGGTCATTGGAGACATGGTAAGGGGTTTATACTATTTGCAAGGAGAAGTTGTCAGAGGGACATAATCTGATTTATATTAGGCAGATTGCTCTGGCTGCTGAGAAAATGGGCTTAAGACTGGCCAGAGTTGTTAATCAGTGATATAAATTATAAGATAGTTGCAGTTTTCAGGTATAAGATGATAGTAGTTTAACCCTGGGTTGTGGCAATAGAGATGGTGAGGGGTGATGGCCTAAGGATCAAGCAAACAGTATATATTCAATACATTTTAACCGAATGACTCAAGTGTTCCGAATTTGCTTCTTATCACCTATTTGCCTTTTGATTACTTAATTAATGCCTTTAAGGCTTATTTTACCCATATTTAAACATGATCATAAAGGCATTTCTCTCCAAAAGTAAGGAGAATTAAATGAAATAATTCATATAAAATCACCTAACAGTCAATAGGTATTCAACAAACACAAAAATTTCTCTCCTCCGTTTTTTCTGATATGTCCCAGGCAACTAATCTTATATGCTATCAGATTAATGTCCTTAGAGTAAAGATTTATTAAGTGACCATCCAGCTCAAATATCTATAATAGCTCTTCATTGACATGGCCTTCAAAGTCGTTCCTGATGTATACTTAAAATCACATTTCTGGCTTTACCTTTTAGATCTCTTCTATATTGTCAAATTGAATGCCCACCATTCTTGTGCTTTATGCCCTCTGTTCCATTGTATCATGCCCTATTCTCCCTCTGAAATGACCTTTCTTCAATTCTTCCCAACCACACCCTCGCTATTCCTCCATTGCCACTACTTATATCATGTGCAAGACTCTATATTAGGCAGCTTATTTGTGCACACGACTGAGCTCTATATTGTACACTCCTGAGGACGTAAACCATGTCTCACTTGTTTTTTTACACCCCCCATTGTACAAAGTACACAGTGGAGACTTTACTTAATAATTTTTGAATAAATAGCAATACCAGATACAAAATATCCAGTGAACTGAGAAAACTCTCAAATAAAATAAATGAACTGGAATAAGGTTATTTGCATTTAAGAGTGCTCTTTCTCCCTAAATTTTCCTGGGGATTTTGCACAGCAGAGTTGCCTGAATACTTCTCCCTAAGGATAGGAAGGTTTATTCTTCTGTAGTTACTTGGTTTCCTGACACTATAATTATTTGTTGGAGAAAATATCTGTCTGATTCCACCATTATTTACTTACTTTGAAAACCAGGCAAAAGTAAACAATAAACAATATTATAATTGTAAAAACATGTTATTTATTAGATATCCTTTTTTTTTGAACGAACTATCATTTTGGAATGAGAAAATTTGAATTTGTTAGTAGTCATATAAGCAAATCTGAGACATGAAGCTCATTAGTTATACAAAAACGCCTCAGACCAGAGTTGATGTTTCCTCCCCCAGTCTTCTCAAAGCATGTGGATCATTGCTGTCAGTGAAAAGAGACTTTATTCTCAGATCACTTAGCCTGGGATGCTATTTTGGGACTGCCAATTTGTGAGCTGAGCATCAAACTACCATAGAGCACCATTCTCTCTGTCATTCAGGCTGGCCATTTCAGTTAACTTCCATTCAACACCTGTCAATTTCTGCTTCATACTCTCTCTTCCATATTCCTTAATTTCCATTTCACTACCATCACATTATTTTCTTAACCATTTAATTGTTCCTTCTCTCCAATCTTTTTATCTTTCCAATTCACTGCCCTCTAAATAATCTACCTGGGAGATACGTTTCACAGCAGGACAAGTAAGAGAGTGGCGCTCTATATTCAGATTGCTTAGGTGTGATTCCTGGTGCCTCCCCTTGTTAGCTGTGCATTGTTGACCAAGTCACATAACCTTGATGTGCCTCACTTTCCTCATATGTAAAATGAGGCTGATAACACTACCTACCTCATGGGGTTATTATAAGGGTTAAGTGATAAATTATGTGAAATGTGATTACAATAGCACTCAGCACAAAGTAAATCATCAATTACTATTACCACTGTATTCTGCTAAAAACCCTCCAATGGCTCCTCAAATGCCAAAAGTGTAATCCCTGCCTGGATTACAAAGCTTTTCTCAGATTTCTCTTGATATAGCTTTATACTCATCCTCCTTTACTCCTAACAGAACTAAAATTTTTACTTTCCTACATACTTTGTTAATTCCTAATTCTACCTTTGCAAGTATCATTTTCCAGAGCCAATGATTCCTTTCCCTTTTTCATCTATCCAAATCTTACTGTTTGCCTAAAGCCAGGCTGTCCCTTTTATAAGAAATCTTTAGTCATCATACAAGTCCACAATGTCTCTTCTCCTTTAACATCTGGAAGCTTTATAGTGCTGACATCACTCATAGACCTCACTGATTAGCACCATATGCGTGAGCTTCATCTCTCACCTAAGACTGTAATGTAGAGAAAAGAGTTTACTCTTCCATTGCATCATGCATTTGTGCTTTCATGCTTTAACCAAGAATGTCTTTTCAATTATTTCTATAGTTTAATCCACAAAGCTATCAAGGTTGGAAGCTCCTTCGTATCTTTGATCATAGAATAATTTTGGCAGTTTGAGATTATTTATGAGTCCCAGAAAGAGAGAGGTTATGTTTGTAAACCAATCTATTCTTCTGGGTGTGATACGCTTTGATGATATTAGATTCAGCTGAGAAGTCTTTAATTAAATTATGTTAATTTTAGGGCTTTGATTTGACCATGTCAGTAAGGTGTGACTCAGACTGAGTCCTCACCCCCTTGGTGGACACTCACACGGGAAGAGAGTTCTGTCATGTTTGATCCTGTGGCCCTGGGGAGAGATGAGCCATTCGCCTGATGGACTGCAGCTGAGCAGCTAAGAAAGCCTGGAAAGAAACTAAACCTGTGCCAGAGGCTGATATACGAAGCTCTGAGAGACAAGCCCTATGCCAGCCTACAGCTGAGATCAGAAGAAGCTGGAACCATGGAGTCTCAAGAGAAAGAGAAAGCCCAGGAAAGAGAGGCCAGGCAGAGATCAGTGACTACCTTTCTTCAACACGTGGCAACTGACTTTGGTGAAAAAGCAACCTTGCACTGGACTCTTTAGGGTGTTGTAACTGTAAGCTTTTACCCCAAATAAATACCCTTTATAAAAGCCAACAGATTTCTGGTACTTTGCATCAGCACTCTTTTGGCAGATGCTAATTTTTTTTTTTTAACATTCTATGCTTTTCTTAACATTCAACTGCTTATTGCATCTTAAAAATAAATAAGAATATCGCTTCACAGTTAGGTTGGCTGTAGAAAGAGATAAAAGTGCTCTTTCTCACACTTAGAACTATATTTTGTAAGTTGAACGAGTACAGCCAAGGCCTTTGTTCAAACCCTCATTTTATATGGATTATGGCAATGGAATCTCAGAGTGTCTTCATCTCTTACTTGGTCCCCTTTCTCCCCTATGCTTTAGCCAACTTCCAGAGTGAGCTTCCTAAACACAAATGCAGGGATAACAACACTTCTCTTTTTAAAAATCTCTCCATTGTCCTCAGAATAAAAGCCAAACACCTTAGCATACCTAAAAAGACCCTTAGTGATCTCATCCCTGGCTATCTCCCCAGCTATTTCTGCTCAATCAATAATGAAATATTTGCCATTTCCCAAACACTCCATTCTATTTCACCCTTCTAGGATTTTTTCTTCAGCTAGGAATATCCTTATTTCCTTCACAATCATGAAAAAAAAAATCATACTCATCCTTCAAACACAACTCATGTTTTATCTGTTAAATCTCCCAGGTAGAATTATTCTCCCATCTACACAAATACTATAACTTGCATATACTCCAGTAATTGCATTTATTATACCTCCCATTTAAAATTACAATTTTATTTAATTATAAATAAGTACACTTTATTACAATTTAATACAATAAGAAGTGCTATAATAGATATTATCTAATGTGCTCTGTTGTTCATCTGAACCATGTCATACAAGAGATATAACATAGTGACTTGAGAGAAAAAATGTTCTGATTGTAGATATATTAGAGTTTGGAACCCAGATAATAATAGCTTACAGCATTTATCACTTATTATGTGCAAAGCAATATTCTAAGTGCTTTATATGTTTTAACTCAAGTTCACAACAATCCAATAAGATGTACAGATAAGAACTCTGAAGAACAAAAGATACTTGGAGTCATACAGCTAATGAGACTGAGCCAGAATTTGAACCCCAACAACCTAGCTACAGAGCTGGCCCTAACTACTATACTACCCTCCAGCTAATTAACCTCTCTGAAACTGTTTTCATAACTGAAAAATTAGGACAATAGGACCTATCTAATTGTGAGTGTTAAATGAAATTTTAGCATCCCAACTTTTTTCTCTTCTTGTTCATTTATATTTAGCAGTAGCATACATTTATTTCAGCTCCTGGTTAATACTTAATAAGCTTTACCCCTTACTCTCACATATTGTAATCTTCAGTTCTCAACACTATAGAAAGCAAAGGAGCTATGGCTTTTCTGTTCGTGTTATTCCTTATTAATACCAGGTTCTGCATTCTTGGCCAGAGAAAGGAGGGTTAAACTCTGTTCTATAATTAGGATGGGAAAGCTGAGTTTGTTGTAATTTGTTTCAATTCAATTGAGTTTGTATAGATGTAATACAAAGTTACATAACCCAAAGAAATAAATACATGCTTCAATAAGAACCAAGAATGAAAAAAATATCAAAATAACCTGACAGTGGAATTTACTCTTTAACAACGTAGCACAGAAACTAAATTTTCCTTATATAATACTAACAGAAAATGCACACAGGTTTTACACTATTATTAATTGTGAAATGTATCTTGTTACATTAAAATTCAACATTTAAGAGTAAATAGGATATAGTTCCTCAAGTTTCAATCAGACAATTAATGGGCTCTAATGGACTATCATTCAAAATCCATACTTGTTCATTAATTCTATGAAAATTAAAATGGCATATATAAGAAAGTATTTGAAATTCTCACAGCAAATGTGAGCAAAATATGGTGTCATATGTATATATACACACACATCTGCAGGGTGAACATGTATATCTTAATTAAAATAATTAATCTAAACAGATATATGTCACAAATTCTAATCAGCTCCTTCAGAAGATTGATTACCGAAATATACACATCTAGCTCCACAAAAACTAATTTCAAATTCAACATTAACAAGGTTGAGTTGATTTTGAAAGCACAGCATTTTGTGACTTTTTGTGTGTACAAGCATATGTGTGTGTATTTGCATATCCTATTTCTGCATTTTTTCACATGGAGTATGTAGAAAAATCCATGACACATTTAAGTAGTTTTAAAAATTTAGATTCCAAAAGTATACATTGGATTGTTTGGATCTGAAATAAACTGATTTCAGAAAAACTAAAGTTTAATCATTTAAAAACCTTTTTTCTTCAAGCTGCTCTGAAATGCAGCATATAATCTCAGGAAAGAAATTTATTTGTGAATTTGAGTAGGGATTTATATAATTTCCTTTCTCATGTTGTTTTGAATTTAATCACTTTCAAAACCATTAGAAAGGTATAACACACACATACAAGAATTGAGCAACACGATTCCTCATGCTGTTACTGAAAACTAGAGGGGCTTAGATTATTTTCCACTAAACAATTTCACTTTTGCAAGATATTGTGGCCTATTCTCCCCAGTCACTTCCTAATGGTAAATTGGGGACTTACTGGAACATTGGTAATTTTTCAGGTTGCTGGGATACCATTTAAACTAGATTAATTTAGTGCTTCATCTAATTTTGAGCCTTCTTTACTTTGGCTCGGTAGTTTATAGTATTCATGCTTCTGAGGTATTCCTGTTGATAGCAGGAAGCTGATAGTAATATCGATAAATGTAGAAAATAAAAATTATAGGTTATGGGTCAAACAAGTGGGAAAGTTGAGTTTAAATTCTTATCTTTTCATTCCTACTTCAGCATTCTACCTCAAGACATCCTAAGTCATTACATCTTTGTATCATGTCCCGGTGACCCTATATCCTCTTACACTCTTTTAGGGTGCAATGATTTTGAGGTCCTAAAAAGTTTCAGTTGCAGGACAAAGAAATTGAACTTCTTATGAGTTATACCTTCATAATTTCTATACTTTCCTGAACATGTGTGGCAGTTTGAAATTATTTTATGAATCCCAAAAAGAGAGAGATTATGTGCTTGAATCCATTCCTGTGGGTGTGATACCCTTTGATTGCATTAAATTCTGCTGAGGGTTCTTGATTAGATTACTTGATAAGATTATTTTAGGGCTTTTGAATGGACTACATCAGTGAGGTGTGACTCAGGTTGGGTCTCTGCTCTCTTACTGGAGCCGATAAAAATGCAGACACAGAGAGACAGACACAGGAAAAGGAAGCTGAAACTTTTGATACTGCCTTGTGAGATTCTTAACCTTTTTTTGTTCCACCGAGCCCTTTGCCAGTCAGGTGAAACCCAAAGACCCCTAACTAAGTCCACACTATACTGTGTATTATTTAATAAATATATTATACCTGCACCAACATGCCCTCACAAGAATAATGATTTTTTTAATTTAAATTCAAGCTCACAGACCCCTTTTTTAAGAACCCCTGGACTAGAGGATCACTTAGCACGAAGCACCCAAGAGGCTGGGCCGATGGAGCAGCTAGAGGAGATGAACCCTGATATATGCCTGATAACTTAGAGCTGAACTCAGGAAGAAAGCAGAGCAGCTGAGACTGAGAAAGGAGGCTGGAAAGAGATAAGCTCTATGCCTGGTTGCCCATGGTTGAGCTCTGGGAGCTGGGCTCTGAGAGACGGTGAGTCAGGAGAGGAAGTCTGAGACCTCAGCAGAGATTGGTAGCCATCTTGCTTTTCCATGTACTTGGACAACAAGATCAACAGCAGCTGACTTTGGTGAGAAAGCACCTCGTACATTGCCTTGATCTGGACTTTTCACAGTCTTGGAACTGTATGCTTTTACCCAAAATAAATCCCCTTTGTAAAAGCCAACTCATTTTCTGGTACTTTGCATTGGCAGCTCTTTGGCAAATTAAAACAACATGTTAGACTTCATTTTTTAAAAATGGCTTAACTTTTCCTGACAACTTACATCATGCTAATACCAAACTAAGCTTTTTCATTCATCTGATTCAGAAGGAGTAAAAAGGAATTATGCTGAATGAAAAAAGTCAATCTCAAAAGTTATATACTTTATGATTCCATTTGTATAACATTCTTGAAATAACAAAATGATAGAGATGGGAACAGGTTCGTGATTTCCAGGAATTAGGGACCAGGGTAGGGTGGCTATAAAGGGGTAGCATAAGGGAGCTTGGTGATGATAGGGCAGTGGTTCTGTATCTTAACTGCGGTGTTAATTACATGAAGGTACACATGATAAAAATCACATAGGAATATTAAACACGTGTGCCTGTATAACCTGTGAAATCTGAATAAGCTCTGTGTACTGTACCAGTACAAATTTACTGATTTTGTTTTTGCATGATAGTTATGCAAGATGTCAGCACTGGAGGAGGTGAGGTAAAGAGTGCACAGGACCTCCTTGTACATTTATTTGCAAATTCCTGTGAACCTAATCATTATTTCTAAATAAAAAGGTTTATTTTTAAAAGAACACATGCTTTGCATTTTAAAGAACATCTTACTATGGCTTTTCTTTCTTTTATCTTTTTTAAAGATTTATTTATTTATATATTCCCCCCCCCCCCGTTGCTTGTGCTTGCTGTGTTCATCTTGCTTTTGCATTTTTCTGTGTCGTCTTGTCTCCCCCTGGTGCAGCATCCTGCTGAGTCTGCTCACCATGCGGCAGCTTGCCTGCTCGTGGCGGCTTTGCCTGCTCCGCGGTGGCTCGCCTGCTCTATGGCAGCTTGCCTGCTTGCGGTGGCTTGCCTTCTCAAGGAGGCCCTAGGAACCGAACCCGGGCCTCCCATGTGGTAAACCAGAGCCCTACCAATTGAGCCACAGCTGGTTCCCTATGGCTTTTCTTAACATCATAAATCATCTTAACTGAAGTGAATACTTCACTGTTAAATAACTTTAGTAATAGCAACTATAATTTCAAATTAGAGTAGAAAAAATAATAGGAAATATAAACCATCCTAATGAACTAAGTAATATTACAAAGTACATGACCTTGTACTGTCAACTAAAGTATCCATATAGCCAATTAGTGACACTCTCCAGCACTTTCTGGATAATTGCATCTCTTTGGAGCCATTTTATTTACCAAAAAAAAAAAAAAAAAAAAAATGGTGCTTTAAATTTAAAAGCAATATTCCAGCCCCCATCCAAAGTGTAATGATCTCACCAAATTACCAATGCAAAAGTTTACACCAATGTAAATATTTTATCAATGTTATATATTTTTTTGTTTTACATTGGAGCTCAATTTGTTTTATAAATAGTCCATAATATATTCTAATTTGGGCTCAAAGAGAAAGATTTAAAATTTGAAACTGAAATCTGAGTAATATATATATTTAAAACCTTAGAAAACAATCGGTAGTACAAGAGACAATGGAAAGAACACACATTCAGGCAAAACCAAGTATTATGGTAGACACTATAGGTGTCAAAGATCTAATGGGAAGACCCATTTAACACTTTCCAGCCAAGTGCCATTCTAGTGGTTAACAAATAAATGTGTCTCTTGAATACAAGGCAAGTGGAAAATCTCAAAGCACTAGGGAAACAAGACAAATTCAGTCATTCAACACAATGGTGGCCTGAAAATATTACTTGAACTTCACTGAATGTCACACTAACGCCTAGAGAATGACTTGAAAAAGTACGGCAAACAAAGCCCAGAATGTTTTTTTGACAGGAATTAATAGAAATTAATTTGAATGTGATCATTTCTCTGAACCAATGATTTCTTTCACTGTCTGAGAATGAATTTATTTTGCAGTTTTCATTTTAGGACAGAGGCAGTGCAGCTTGTGTTACAACTGAAAAGAAATATACTAAAGATAAAAGGAAAAGAGCAAAAGAGCATGGCGCTGAAAATAAACATGTTCAGCAGCCATTGTGATTCAACTTACCCAGATGTGCTTTTCATGAGATGGAGAAGGATGAATGGAAAAGAAAAGCACACAAATGTTAATGGATACATTTCAATCTAAAGAAAGTCATGGAATTAAACAAGAGCATCATTTCAGAAGTGAGAAAGCTCAGATATGAGAAAGACAAGTGTCTTTTTTTTAATTTCACTATGACACACATACTCACTGTGTCCAAAAGCATGGCCAGGCTAAGAGCAGTTCTAATAGTTGATCAATAAGTGTGTCTCTTGAAAATAAGTCATTCTGAAACATGCATGACAATATTTTCCCAGTTTCTGGTATACCCCAGGAGGAAGTCAGGCACCTTGGTAAAGAACATTCTTTACATTCTTTAAGCCACTCTTATGTTATTTTATAAACAAAAGAAGGAATTCACTGAATGGCACTAAGATTCTCATACAGCCTGTTAGGGCTCAAGAAAAAACAGTACAGCAGATGGCTGGGGAGGCAGCAGCTCAGAGAAAGTGGAGAAAGCACTGGTTTGAGTGTCAGCATAGCTGGATTCTAGGTCTCATACAAGGTCTGGTCAAAATTACTATCAGGTTTTGCTCTTTAATTGCCTCACCACAGTCTGGGGAAAGAAGATAATTTGTAAGCTAATTTACTGGTCCATAATTTTATTTTCCTAACAATTGCTGTAATAATATTTAGTAATAATTATAAGTTTTTTGCAAATACATATGTGGCAGTAATCAGAGCTTGGGAAAGTATAAAAGAACTCTTTAACTCTCCTTTCCCTTTCCACAGTACTTTCTACTCCTCTATTTGAATTGGCAAAATAAATGTTGAGTTTGTGCCATTTGAGTTGCTTGCAATAGAAACACTCATGTATTTGAATAGATGTGAATAAATGCTCTGATGGAAAAAATGAACTAGATTGATTCACCCATATTACCAGAAAACATCACAAAGACAACATTGATTCAAATGTTGCTTTTCAAGTAGCTCACTTGCTCCCAGGATATAGAAGAGGCACTGAGAAAATATGGAATTTAAGTAACTCAACAAAAAGTCACAGAAATATTGTCTTGCTCTGGGTTTTCTATAAAAACACAATAGATTAATTATTAGAAAAATAAAACCATTACTACGACGACTCATATGTTTAATATAACAAAACATGAAGGAGAAATTTCTATATCAGAAATTAAGCAAGTTAGAACATCTCATTTTTTAAGCACAATCATTATAAAGAAAAGCTTGATGTGCAATGAAACACCCTGCACGTGCCTCCTCTAAAGGCATTCATTCAGAGAAACCGTGTGTATTTTTTTTAAATGTGCATATTATTTGGTCTTATTACCAGAATAGCTGTGGCCATCTCTTTAATTTTCACATAAACAAAAACATAAATGTCCATAAAAATTATCATCACAATGTTCTAAAAAATTGAAGGCATATTTTTTTCACATCATACATGCAACAGAAATAAAAGTAAGACAAAAGAGAAATTGCTTCTATTCGGCTAAAATGGTTTTCTTTCAATATACCTGTGAAACCTATGACAAGTATGGGGAAAAAAAGGAGCAGTTTTTGAACTTGCCAAGAAAACTTCTGAAAGCATATGGGACCAGTTATTACCATTGACAAAATAATCTTTCTCAGTACCAACTATCAAGAAATTGCTCTTGAATAAAACAAATTGATTAAATCTGCCCGTAGGGGAATATCAATATCCTTCGTTTACTGTTTTTTAAAATAGAAAACTTGAAGCAATGAAGATACCTTAAAATGTAAAGTGTAAAAGAAATTATGAAAATAAACAGGAATCACAAATGTAATAAATATTGCTCAAAAGAAAGTTCTAATATTTTTGTGTTGTCAATTTGTATACATTGCCTGATTTCTCATATGTTCTATGAAACTTCTCCTCCATAATCAATGAATTTAAGAGTAATACTGAGCAGCTATCTTGCCTTAGAATATCAAGAAGTTCAGCTCATGGCTTTCAAAAAAATCTGATCTGCAAAAGACAAAAAGCTATTGTCATAAGTGACTGAGAGATTTTTGTGGTAGGAAATTATAAATTCCATATCAGAGGTAATATATATTTGCAGAGGTTTTTTCTTATAAAATTGATACAATTGTTCCTATAAATATTGCTTTACAGTACCATATTATCTCATTTTTCTCTTCCTTGCCATTCCAGAGTATCAAGGTTAAAATAAGAGGAAAAGATTTCTTCAAGGGTAAACATTCTTCTGTTAAAGACCACTGTAACCAACAGGCAGGTAACAGGTTTTCATTGATATAGAAAAGTGCAGTTGATAAGTTACCATATAATGAATAAGAGCAAATCTAATAATGGATATTATATTACATAGTGGTATATATATATATAGACACAAGTAGAAATTACTTGCCAATATACATTTTAGATTCCAAAACGGTGTCCTTAAACTTTTCAGTTGGCTCTTATCAATCTGCACGACCCCCCTGCAATATGAATAGCCCTTACCTTGTTTACAGACTAGTTGATTTTAATATAAAAATTCAAATGAGAAACCATTCACTAAATGAGCTTCATATGTCGAATATGATTGCTTCTTACTTTTTAAGGTTCCAAGTTGGTGACTCAGAAATACATTTAAATAACCTATTTCTAATAGAAATTATTTCATCCATAAGAATTTTCAAGACTAAAGCAAATAAGCATTTAAGTTTTAATTGAAAGAAAGGGTGCTATGAAGATATATATGCATTTGTACATGTATATATATATACACACACATATATATGTGTGTTTATATGTGTGTTAGAGATAATTAGAAATATTTAAAGTTGTCTGTTTTAGCCTCTTCAAATCATGGTGTTGTAGATTATACCGCTTCAATATTTATTTTTGTATTTCTAATATTATAATTGCTTTACCTGCTCCGAAGTTATTCAATCCTATTTCACTCAAGAAAATAAAAAAGAAAATTGCAAGGCAGAGAAACTTGAGCTTATGTTGGACTATTATTCCAAAAATCAAAATTTATTTTGAAACAAAAGAGCTGAATAGATGGGGCCACTATTGGACAGAAAACTTTCCACTGGTTGGCAAATATATTCAATCTACAGTTAAAGACATTTACTATTTGAGCATCAATGTATTAATTATATAGTATAATTATATATAATTATTATATATAATATTAATGAAGAGACTAGGAATAAAACACATTTCCTCCATTTTTCCATTTCATGGTAGCATTTATAAGATTGCAAATTTGCACATTGTGGCACAGTCCTTTTGAGCAGGTGCTGTTGTTCACAAAGGGGAGAAGTGGGCCCTTTCCAAAGAGATTTTGGAAGAAAAGTGGACAGGACTTGGTGATGCATAAGACCCAAGGTGGGCAGGAGAGAGGAGGTATAAAAGATGCTTTCTTATTAGTGGTGGGGTATTGGATGGATGATGTTGCTACCATTGAGAAAGGGAATCCTGGGATATTTGAGGGATGGAATAAAATAGGAAAGGGGATCACATAAATTTAGTTTTGGACATGTTGTCTCTGAGTTATGAAATAAGAAAATGCAGATGCACAGTAGCACTTAGTCACAGAAGAACTCAGAGAAAAGATCTGGGATGGGAATAGTAATGTGGTAAGTCATTAACATATGGACAGTAGTTGAAGCCATATGAGGTTGAGTTAGAGCATTTAGAGTGGGACAAAAGGGGAGCATCAGAGCCCCCAATAGCTGAAAGCACTAATGAGGGGACATGCTGGAATGGAGCAGCGAGGAGGGAAGGAGAATATCTACGAGCATATGTTATTATGAAATTGAAGACATGGGAATATTTTTAGAAGGGAAATGAGCTCAGATCTTTGTAAATTCCTGAGAGTTGATTTTGAAAAAAATCAACTGAATTTAGCAACATGGAGGTCACTGGTGAACTGCCAAAGCTTCATCAATGGAGTGATATGGGCATGCATCAGGTTATGGAGAGGAGAGTTGATAAAAATGGGACAATAAGCAGCGACAACTGGAATGGAAAAAGAGAATGAAGAGAGAATTTCCTTTAATGGATGAATCTTGAGAATGTTTAAATGCTGGTGGGAAAAACTCAGAAGAGAACAGAATATGTAGGTATAAGAGCAAGAAGAAATCAGCACAAAATGCTTGAGAATATGGGAAGGGATAGTCTTCAGTAAGAAGAGAGTCATCATATCTTCTTTGATAAGAAAGAATGGGGATAAGTGTTAGTAAGCACTTGTTTGGCAGTAAATAATGCTGGGAATTCAGATATTTCCTTTTGTGTTTGTTTTTCTAAGATAAATTGTATACTCATATGCAAAAGATTCAGGTTTGAAGACAATGGAGGTATCTAACATGAGTTGCAGAGAGTAGAAAGAACATTGAGGAGGGAAATATATTAGAATTACTGGACATTATGGAATTCCCAACTGAAGCTGGTCCCAATTCTCTCACTGTAATTTCCTCCAGCCACACAAAGGTGCCCAAATGTAGGAATCGAGAAAGCAGATTTTTCAGTGGCTGTGGTCATGCCTTGAGAACACGACCAAAACACAGGGGGATTTGTGAGTGTGTTAGAGTGATAGACATGGAATCTAAGCTAAATAAGGAGGGAGGAGAGGACAGATGGGCTAACGCACTGGAAGAGGATGGAGGTTAAAATAAGATGATAGTGGGAGAAATAGTAAAGTAAGCTGAAAGGAGAGAAGACTGGTTAGGGAGGGATAAGCTCCTTGAACTATTTTTTTTCATAAAATACTGGTAATGGAATGCAGCTAATTACTGCCTTCCTAGGAAGTATGGAAATGAGGAAAAGAAGCTTGCTTCACGAACGGCTAATTATTATATTATTTTTAATAATCGAGGGAAGAAAGAACATCTTAAGAGAAAACAAACCCAGTGAAAAATATATAGAGCTAATATAAGCTCCTAAACTTGTGGAAACAAATCTGGAAATTTTTTTCTAGATTAAGATGCCAGCATTATATTTAAATGTACCTTTATTACTAATTTCTCTTTTTTTATTTTGCCTTTAAAGGGGTAACAATTTTACTTGCCGTTAGACACTGACTTTGTAAGTTTTACACGAATGAATGTTACATTTAAGTCTTACATGACTTGTTTTTTACTGATCATTGCTATTTTTATATTGAACTTTGGAATATTATGTGTGGCTTATTATATCAGGAAAAAAAGCAACTTTATAACATCTTGTGTTTGGGGACTACCTCCCTCCTATTCTTAAGGAAAGTGTTTGGTTTGAATATACTTTTGGCTCATTTTGAAGGATGGGAGGAAGAAAAGAAACTATTTTCTAGGGGTAAAAAATGTGCCACTGTTGTCAGAGTATATAAGAGTTAAGGATTCTTGTTTCACTCCCTATATAGACCACTGAAAATTACATAAGGATACAAGCTCCAGCTGAGAGACCGGACCACATATTCTAAATCATACCTCTACCCTGAAATTATAAATAACTCAGAAGAAAACTAGGCTCTAGAGATCTGCATTTGCGTATACGACAGTGCCTAGCAAGCGGTTTCCTCATATATGGAAAGAAAAAACAAGTTTCTACTTCAAAGGTTTTGTGAAAATTAAAAAATAACAGTACATGTAAAATGGGTGGGACTGTGCTTCACACATTGTAATTGCTCAATATGATTCTTATACACTTATTACATATAAAATGTATATTAATATCATTACAATGCAAAGGATGAGGAAGAAAATGGAACAAAATATATACATACCAGGAGATTAAAGTCATAAATAAGAAATAGGTATTAGTATATTATAATAATGAAGTGCAAGGTGGGGAGTAGGAAGAGATAAAACAGGAAAGATAAATAGGGACCAGATAATATAGGGATTTATGGGCTAGTAAAACCATTTGGACTTTATCCCAGGGATTCTAGAGAAACATCAAAGGGTTTTGGATAGATCTCTTTAACTGAAGAGCGAAGGGATTTCAGAAAGCCAAGACTCAAAACAGGGAGACTGTTGTAGTCTGATAGCCTGAGCTAGGCAATGGGAAAATAAATATTAAAAATATTAAAATAAATGAGATATTTTAATGAGAAGTATTGACTGGACTTGGTGATAGGATATGGGAGTGTATAGAGAAGGAATAAGGGTGAAGAACAAAGGCAAGAGTGAAGCCCAGGTTTCTTGTTTGGTCATCTAGGTAGAAGTCACTGCCCATTTTCCTAGTTTTTCTTCTTCATCCTAGAATTTCTTCCCCATCCGGCTGTTACTCATTCACTCAATTATTCAGAAAATGTGTTTTGAATGCCTATATATGCGAGACACTGAAGTGTTCAAAAATGCAAAAGACCTCCTGAGCTGTTTCTTCTCACAGAAGATTAGACCAGGAATGATTTAAAGCATATGTAGTCCAATATTTCAGCTGAGCCTTGAATTCCACATATAATAATCCTGATTTGTGAGTGTGTTAGACATAGTCATGGGAGAACAACTCTCCCAGTGGTCAATTCTTTCTTCCCAGGGCTGTGATTATTAAAAGTTCTGCCTTACACTGAGCCAAAATTTATCTGACTTTTGGCCCAAAGTCTTATCATGAGACCGTGTAGAACACTTTTAATTGTTCTTTCTCTTAGCAACAACTGGATTTTTGTTCTCCACACGTCACACATTGATAGCTATATCTAAGTCCATGAAGGCAATGCTATCAGTCATCTTACTATTCTGTTCATGTTCCTATGAACATACATCTACTTTAATTATATTTTCCAGATATTAACACAATATCCAGTTCCATGCAGAGAGTTTTTGGCCCTATCAATCACTTTTCTGGATATTGAAAAGCATTCATTTCTTGGTTAGGCACTTTTCTACAGAAATCTTTTTCTAAGGAGCTGAATTATTTTCAGCATCCTTTAAAAAAACAAACAAACATGCATTACCACTCTGACTTAGAAAATCAAGGCAAGTAGCTTAAGCATACCAATAAGAACTACTGAGATAAACTTTCCTTCATACCACATGCCATCAAATTACATTGGTAAAAATCATGCATCCAATGTAATTCTTTAATTGACTTTTAAGGATTTTTCCCCCTAACTTTTACTGCTGCTATAGTAAAATTTATTTTCTCTAAACTCTCTTTTTGAAAGGATCTGCTATATAGATCCTTGGTTCATCTGCCCTTATGTTTCTACCTCTAGACTAAAATGAAGATAATTAGGGTCTTAGTGTTTAGAACGCTTTTAATTGGTGATAAGAAGGAAGAAGCCTATAGTTAAATATCCCAGAAATTTAGTGTTAATTTTGTTTGAATACATTTTATATGGAAAAAGTGGGATTGTTTGCTTTGGGTGCCCCTGGTTAATTGCGCGGAGGCACTGAACTACAAAGGGGTGCCTGCTAGCTTTCATGCTGTCACTCATAAAAGTGCTGAGTTTGCCACCTTCTGTTTCACTCAATCATCATCAATTCTTTTTTTTTTCCTACCCTTTGATTTCAACAGTCCTATCAGTTATAGATCCATTTTGTTAGTCTCATTTCAATCTCATGTATAAGGGTGTCTCAGAAAATATATGAAATATATCATGTTTCTATAGTATTTTTCCTTATCTACATGTTTAGAAAATGTTTTAAAAGTTTAAGGGAATGGCTCATTTTTAACGGACCCATTGACTCTTAGTGATCAACAATCTTCTTTCCTACTTCTCAAAAAGAATCTATTAAATCTGTTGTACATTTGTTTTTTAAACTGACAGTGAAGTGACCAGTCTGTAGGTTGGAGAGCATCTTTTAAATAAGAATATTAGTTGGCTTTAAGCTTGTGGCACTTTTCTCATTTTCTTCAAAAACAAAGGACAAGAGAAGAGTTCATGGCTCTTGAAACATAAGTGCAGTTATTTGTTTTCATGTCTATCTCTTTACAAGCTCTTTGAAGAATGGAACTGTATAATTCAAATATTAGTAGTTGCTAACAGTTCTTGGGACATAATGGTCACTAAGTAAATGAGTGAAAAGTTATAATTTACATTTTAAATTAATCTGAGATTTATTTCAATCATGACAAATAATAAAACATTAATAAAAGAGCATTCTTCTAGTATATATAACTATTTTGAGTTTTAATTTCCATTTACTCATTCTTATTTTATCATTACCAGGGCAAAGCTTCTCCTGGGCAGAAAATATGGAGAAAATATTTGGCTTCTGTTCTACTTAATGTGTAATCAATAACATTGTACAATGGATTGAAAACAGTAGCCTAATTTTTTCCTTATTCTTTTCCTTTCTCCAAATAGATTAAATATATTTAAAAAGAGAACTTTCATTTTCCCTAGAATCGTATTGATCTTTAGCATTTGGATGTTATTATTTTCAGGTTCAGGGAATTTTAAAGTTGGCCCTGGTTGATGCTAGGCAGGACTATACATGATGAAATGGCAAAGCAACAATAACTCAATAGCTCTATCTCAATATGTGCAGAGAAGGCATGCTTCCGGAGTTCCAAGGAAACACTGATAACATCAGCTATAGCTTCTGAAATATTCTACTTTTTAGTTCCTTTTGAATGGGTTGCCCATGAGTGTTCTCCCAGGAGCTGTGTCTTTACTAAAAGAACCCTTGACTATAACTAATCAATGCACGTACAAATATCCTCCCACATTAGCCCAATCCGGTGTTTTCACTTAGGATTTAAAATTTGGAATAGGGTGAAGGAGAAAATAAGAATTCTTGACAACACTCTGTAGAGATATTTCATAACCTTTTGTTAAAATTTTGGAAGTGTCCTGGTTCTGATGTTTCTGAAATCTATGAAATACTCCAATATCCTGCCAATGAATCCCCCTTTTAAAATCCTTCAGTTAGTTCCTATAGTGAGCATACAAAAAACTTTAACAAATATGTATACATGATGAGCTATATAAAACTTTTATAGGGGCCGGCTGTATAGCCCAGTTGGTAGGGCGCCGGTTTACCACATGGGAGGCCCCAGGTTCAGTCCCCAGGCCTCCTCGAA
>PVKH010004084.1:0-23905 GCA_004027955.1 Chaetophractus vellerosus
GTTTTTGTAACAAGTTATTGTTTTGTAATCAGTTTCTTGAAACCAAAACAAATTTAATGAAGATAAGAGAGATGACCTAATTTTATATACAACATATGGTTCTCTTTTCTTTTTATTCCTAGCTATTTTTGTTGTTGATTTAACAATTTGTATTTGTAGGAAAATTCCAGGACCATGAATTAACTGCTAGTAGATTTTCATCTATGATAGCAAATAATTATAATGGGTGATGATCTTTGCACACACCCTAGTCTTTGAAATGATGTAAAGGCTCTTTTTTTTGTTTTTGTTTTTGTTTTTATTAAACTCTAGGACCTTCTAATTGCTTGTGGCTCAAAAAATCCCTACACCATCCTTTCTGTGTTACCTGCATTACCAGGAGTCACTGGCATCTTGGTTAAGGAATGGCCATGCGCCTAAGAACAGAACATCATAAAAGAAAAACAAAATCAAAAGAAGCTCAAAAAGCCTCTCACTTGATTCTCCAAAACAGAGCTGTATATGTTGGAGTACCAAAGATCTCTAGTATCTTCTAATCCAGTACTATCAAATAGAAATACAACGCGAGCCTCATTACGTTTTCTAATAGCCACACACATTTTAAAAAGTAAAAACAAACAGGTGAAATTAATTTTAATAAAATGTTTTATTTAATTCAATATGTCCAAAATGTTATTGCTTCAACATGTTATCAATATACAAAATTATTATGAGATATTATATACTTGTTATTTTATATTTGCTTTTCATGTTAAGTCATTGAAATCTGGGGTGGGTCTTATAGCATGTCTCAGTTTCGACCAGCCAGGTTTCAAGTGCTCGATTGCCACATGTGGCTAGTGGCTATCATACTGAACACCACAGTTCTACAAAATTTCTCTGAAACACTGATGTAGACCAGGGACACCTTGCACCTTTCCCTTCTTTCTCTAATAGAAAACTACTTCCTCTGGCTGAACGCTCCCTTGGGCTGCCACCTTTCACACAGTACTTACAGTAGCCATTCCTGTTCTTCTCAATATAACAGCAACCGCGCTAATTAGCACTTAAAGAGCATCTACCACAGTCGGCGTTTCACACCTTCAGTATCTCAGAAAAGGGTTTTGGAAAGAAGCGTTTTGGAACTGGAGAGACATGCATATAATTTCTGGGTTAATGAGATAAAACACCATTTCTCCTCCAGTTACTCCATCAAAAACCAAAGCCAAAAGTAATAGTCTGACCAAGGAGTAGCAAGTACTGATTTAAACTTCCCTATCTACAGTGGCTGAACAAATAATTAGAGACCCCAATAAGAATTAAGTTTACACACGCTTCACTTCTAATTCTTTATCTCAGATGAACAAAAGCAACTCTATTTCCTCACCAAAGAACAGACAGTTTCAGGTTATAATGTACATCCCACAACAGACAACCACATTCCCGAATGCCCAGTCATTTTCATTTCCTTAATTCTATAAACATGTACTGAGTATGCAGGATGCTGGAAAGAATACACAATGAATATGATAAAATCTGTACCCTCAAAGTACAAGTCCTTAGAGGCCTGATTATTTCCAGCTTCAAATCAAAGCAAATCTTCCCCATCTTTTTTTGAGTATTACTATGTAGATCTTCCAAGTATCTCCTCAAACAGCCATGCTATTAAAAAACTACCCAAGAACTTTCCATACATGCCCTCATTTATTCCTCACAACAATCCTGCAAGGTGGGCTACCCTCACTGGGGAGATGAGGAAGGGTCACAGTCAGTCATGGGTAGAGGAGGGATTCAACCCAGAAGGTGGGACTCCAAAGCCCATGCCTTCTCCACTCAGCCACACTGCCTCCCATGACACCATTCTGCCCACCCACAAGCCATGATTTAGGGCAATACTGTCCTTGTCACTGATAAGGAAAGAGGGGGATTAACAGTACAGTTAACATGTGCTGGGAAAACCCAGATCAATTTTTTAAGAACCAGAACATATCTATTTTTTAACTCCGAGGCTCTCTTAACTGGGCTAGGCAGTGGACAAAGATGAAACAGAGAAATGGATGACCCTGTTTGGCCGCAAAAAGAAGAAAAAGCTTATCAAAGGGACTGGCCGAGAGTGGAGCTAAATAATCATCTGAAAGAGAGGCTCTGGCTGAGATTTCTGTAAAGCTTATTTCTAGGAAAAATTGTGAGGGCAGGCTAGGTCTAGGTAGGACAGTGACCTTTGGAAGCTATTGGTCTGAGGGAGCAACACTGAAGCAGGCCAATGATTTATTTTCAATGTGATGATGTCTGTCCTTAAAGAGTGGTTTCAAGTTATTTTTACTTGAATGGTTGATAACACAGTTGCTCTTTGAATTTCCTTCACAAAACCCACCAGGCAAACAGTCTAATAGAAGGGAAAGACAGATGGCTGGGATTCAAGAGGTTCTATGTAACTGTATGCTCTTAGCCATGTCCCTTGGCCTCTGAGTCTCAGTTCCCCAATTGTTAAATGAGGGGGGTGGACTAGGCTAAAATTCCAAGGTTCCTTCAGACTCCCCAAATTCTGAAAACTCTAGTGGTGCAGGGTTCAAAGATACACTAGTGCCACCTAGTGACAAAAGAAGTATACTGATGGTACAAAGATGGTTTTTAAAATTTACTTAGAATCAGCAGGTTTGAAAAGAACTAGAAACTTAGAAATCAATTCAAAGGAGGCCAAAAGAGAATGAGGTCTAGAAAGGAAAAAATTTGTCTAAAGCCACACAGTGGTTAATGGCTCCTGGTGTGCAATATGTACAATGAAGAAACTGAGTGCAATAAATACTATTAAACCCTGATAATATTAAAACAGAAATTAAACAGTTTTCTACTTTAAAGACTAACCAAGGTGAGATACTACTAGACAATGGGCATAGATTACTTTCTCAATTAAAAAGTGAATTTTTACAAGGGTATTTAAACTGAATATGAAATAGATACCATTTGCTTTTATCACAATTTTCTTTTCTAAATTTTGGGCCCATTACTCAAATTTCCTTCCTCCTCAAAGTTTCTGCAGGATAAACACACACTTTGCTAACTTCCCTTAGAGAATCAACTCTTTTGATGGCATATATAATAAGGCTTAATATATTTTATCTAACCCTAAAACCAAGCTGTATTCTCCATCCTCTCCTTTCTATAGCTCTGCCTCATTCCAATGATCCTAAAAGCAGATGTGTCTGTAGAATGTGGTCTCATTAAACAGGAAATGACCCAACTCAAATCAAAGAGTGATATCAATACTGTGTGGCAGTAGCTTTTCCTAAAATCATGCTTGCCACTTAAATATGTTTTTCAAATGTGCAACACTAATTCTTCTGTGACCAAACTTCTCGTTTATTAAGTTCTAAATTCTCCACCCTAAAGAAATACAAGTCTTAAGGTACCAGCTTCTCTATCTCTGTAGAGGGCCAGTCATCCTTTAGACTAAAGGATCAACTACATTTTATACCTATTTTTCCTTTTACTTGATAGGCTGTTAATTGTTTAATGCCCTTTTGGTTTTCACTGGTTCTTATTATTTACCCACTCTTTCCAGAGAATTCACAAATTTGAGGTAATACGGATGTTTATGTGTCATCTGCACGTGAGACTCCCCCGATCTTCCTATTTTTAGGCTACAGATACTGGGGCAACAATGATTTTCTACTACCATTTCTACTACAGGGCAATAGACAGGCTAGAAAATGACCACTATGCTATACCCATTCCTGAAGACTTACTACAGGCCAGCAAATGTTAGATACTACATACACTGGCTCAAATTTTCCCAAGAGCAAATTGAGGTAAGGAATATATTCCCTATTTTGCGAATGAGGAAACTGGATGTCAGAAAGGTGAAGTGATTTACCTATGTCATGTTCCTTGGGATTCCAGAAATTTAGAATCCAGTATATGGCAGCAAAGTTGTTGCGCTCTCCACCCCAATTCAGTCTCAGTGACAGCCCAGGTGCTATCACAGTGCTCTTGTTTCTTGGCAGTTATGAAAGTTAAACTTTTAAGAGTATCATTTTTTACTACTTACCAATACCAAAAAGGAAGGAATCTTTTTTCTCCCTACATATTATTCACATATGTTCACCCTGTCTTCTCCACTGGAATGTAAACTCCAACCTTCTTGGAGTCTTCACACCAGAACTAATACAAATTCACAACAGGAACTGTATGACTCCACTTCAAATAAATTTTTTTTCTTCTTTCAAAAAACTAAAATGAAAGAGAAAGTTAATGCCTACAAATAAAGAAAACCATTGCACAAGCTCTTAGGATAATTAAAATCAAAGAGCATTATATCCTAGAAGTCTAAACTTATGTATATGATGGGCTGGGAAGGGCTGCCTCAGTTCCACTAAAATTCCCTGGTCTTCCAGAGGCACACTCACTGTCACGACCTGGATCTCCCAAAACATCAATGTCATAACTTCACTTTGCTCTTGATAAACACTCTCATGGCTCTTCATTAAAAGAAGAAAAAAGTTTGAGCTTCACTGCCTAGTATTCAAGGCTTTCCATAATTTGACTTCAATTGACCTGCCATTATTTCCTAACAAAAAACAATCTCCTTGAGTGGCAAAATAGTGAAGAGGTTCAGAGCAAGAGCTCTGAAACTAGGGAGCCCAGGTCAAATCCCAGGACCTCCTCACATAAGCTTTGGGATCTGGTACTAAAAATTACTTAACCTCTGTATTGCTTCATCTGTGAAATAAGGGTAATAATAATAAACACCTCACTGATGATGATGATTATAAATATAAGTAATATGCTTAGAACAGTAATTGGCATGAAGTAAATATTCAACAGTAGCTGCTACTATTGAGTATTTTATTAATAACTGAATAAAAAATAAACAGCTAATACTTATAGTTACCATGAAACCTTTGCTCTCTACATGGTTAGTTTTTGCATCTGCTAGTCTCTTTTCCTGGAATACTTTTCCCAATTTTTTTCTACTATCCACACTCTGACTATGTCTCCTAATCTACACCAACACTCACTTCTCCATTCAGCCTTTTCTGCCCATTCATGCCCTCATTCATAAGACCATCACTAGGCACCCAAAGCATGTTGGCTATTTACTCTGGCCCTCTGTCACACACAGTTAGTTGTATATGCCTCCTTTCTCCATTTAGCCCATATAAACCACAGAAGGGCAAAAGGCCATGTCTAACACAATTCTTTTGTATCCCCATCAATGCTTCAAAATGGTTTACAACGAGTTCACACTTACTTTCTAGCTTAAAGAAGATGCTTAATAAATAGAAATTTCTATAATAATATTAAAACTCTCATCTTCCTTCCAGTCTCATTAGGAACAATACTCGTTGTTGCCAGGCTAATACCTTTACCTCTTCTCCTCAAACCACTCTCTCCTGGAATGATATTTCCTTAGCCATCTTTCCTTCTCTCTTTTATCCCTCTGACCAAGGCTCTGGTGTCATTTATTTCATATTTCACTGGTCCCATTTCTTCTACCTTCCTCCAACTGCTGGAGAGGGCCCAGCAGACTTCACTTCGTGCTCTCTTCTGACAGTCTGCTGTGAAGAACTCATTCGTTTGGATGGTTTCAACTTACTTCTACATAAATCCCCCAATCTGCATGCTCAGTTCTGACCTCACTATTGGGCTTCAGGCTTTTATGTCCAACTGCCTATCAGCTTTCTCCACTTAAATATAGCACCATCTCCTTATGTTCCACATCCAAAATCACATCACCTTCCCCTGAATTCCCTGTATTTATTGATAGGGACATTTTGCTTTTAATCAAGCTGTTAAGAAAATTGGTATCATCTCTGATTCCAAGCTCTCCCTCAATTCTGCCACCCCAATGAGTAAGCCCCGGAAATTTCCCTTTGTGATGAGGCTTCAACCTGCTCTGTCTTTCCTATCCTCATGGCTAGAGCCACAGATCCCTTACCCATGATATTCATCCCTTATTTACGCTCCCTAAACCCCACTTTTGTCATATCACTCTTTTATTCAAAACCACAACAGTTTCTACAGGGTTAGATAACTCTATAGCAGGGCATTTAAGGCCCTCACAAACTATTTCTATCCACATCATTTCTCAGCAGAAACTCTCTGTTCTCTGCTGATAAGCTGGCATGCCCTAATGCATTTCTACATCCATGCTATTATACAGCAAGTATTCAGTAATATTTAGTTAGGCAACCACACAATGTATTGTCCAAGTTGCAACACTTTTGACAGTGAAATGAGATTAAAAAATAATTTAAATTACATGATGTTTTTTTAAAAAAACCTCATTTATAGACCAAACAATTGTTAAATTGGTTTTACTAAATCAGGGGACCTATAAGATTATTCTATTCAAAAACCATTTTTAAAATTAAAATAACAGATATTTCTTTAAGCCTTTCTGAGCTTTTAAATGGATTACTTAATATATATGACATGATCTCTGTCCTCAAAGACCTCAGAGAATGAGGCGATGAGGCATGAACGTGGGTCACGGCAATCAAGGCAGCCAGCGCATCACGGGGGATTTGGGAAGGCATTTCCAGATCTCATGACTGGTTCAGGTACCATATCGGAGGGACAATAGGGATGGATTTAGTGGGTGGATAGGAGTTTGATAAGCAAAGACAGAAGCATGAGCTTCCTAAGCAGGGCAGAGTTATCAGCAAATATCTCTAAGGATAACAGTCAGTGTTATGGGTTGAATTGTGTCCCCCAAAAAGGCATGCTCAAGTCCTAACCCACAGTCTTGTGAATACGAACTTAATTAGAAATAGGATCTTTGAAGATATTTTTAGCTAAGATGAGGTAAAACTGGATCAGGGTAACCCCTAATCCAATATGAATGGTGTCCTCGTAAGGAGAAGGAATCGGACACAGAGAGACAAAGAGACTGAGAGAGACAGCCATGTGATGGAGGCAGAGAGTGAATGGTGCTGGCAAAAGCCAAGGCATGCCACGGACTGCAGACCACCCACCAGAAGCCAGGGGAGAGGCATGGAACGGAGCCTTCCCTTTAAGAGCAAGCACAGGTCTGCTGACACCTTGACTTTGGACTTCCAGCCTTTAGAACCCTAGGACAATAAATTTCTGTTATATAAACCAATTAGTCTGTGGTACATCACAGTCCTGACAAACTAAAATATTACAAATTATTATTAAGTACAATGGCATTTTTAAGCCCCTATTTTTAAGACACATATTGAATTTTTTTTTCAAGGAAATTATTTGACATATGGGATTTGCCCAAAATAATATAGAATGGAGTAAGGGAATACAGATGAAATTAAATTGGCCATTAGTTGGTAACTGTTAAAGCTGGGTGATGGGCACCTGGCAGAAGGCTTGATATACTATTCTCTCTGCTATTGTGTATTTTCTATATACGTAATGTCCATAATCAAATGTTACAAGGAAATATTTTTGCTAGGTAGACATATTTAAAAGTACAATTACACATTTCAATATTAAATCTTGTACACAATTTGAACTCTCATTGTTCTTCCCTTGATTGTCTATGGTAAATTTCAAGGTCTTGAAGGTTTTGCTTTTAATTATGATCTGCTAAAAGTTTCAAAAGCTGAAGTATTATGGAACTCAATTAATTATGAAAAAGTTTCCAATTGATTTTCAACAAAATGCAACCAAAGTACAAAGATTCCTTTAAGAAAAAAAGTTCAATGTCATTTAGGATATTTAGATTAATTTAAAAATTCTTCAAAAACTCAAACACTTCCAAAGTCCACCAGATGATGAGCAGCAAATAGAAAAATATATATTGCTACATTTAAGGAATTTATTTTAATTCAACATCAGATATGTCATAAGAATTTTGTAGTTCAATTATTCAAACTGCATATTAAAATGTTTATAAATGACAACAGCTACAGCTTCTATTTCCTTTGTTAGAAGCTTGTTTGAACCACATTATGCCTACCACTATAACCAATTCCAAGTACATTTCTGTTTCGTAGGGTTCCTTTTTTTTTTTTTTTTTTTTTGAGGTACCAAGGCTATCCCTGGGACCTTGTATGTGGGAAGCCAGGGCTCAACCACTAAGCCATATTGGCTCCCCTGAGATGGTTTTTTCATTTGTTTTGCTTGTTTTTTTGTTTTTGTTTTTAGGAGGCACAGGGGACCAAACCCAGAACTTCCCGTGAGAGAAGTAGGCATTCAACTGCTTGAGCCATATCCACTTCCCCATAGGTTTCTTAATTTAGAAATAATATTATTTTTACCACGTTGACATGTTCCACCAAAAGTTGTATCATTATTACACTAAAACAAATACTGTTATCTTCAATATTTCATTTTTAAACAAAATTTACAACAGCATTCAGAATAATGTCTGATATTTCACCTTTGACAGAATGAATTCCCAAAAGTTTTATTTTGAATCCATTAGTTGGGTCAAAAACTTTCAATTATTTATGAGAACCAAATTAATGAATTTTCTACTTGAATCATTTGATATAACTGATATAACACTGGTAAATTTAACTGTCCATGAACTGCTTCTTATGCTAAAACAGCTAGCACCTTAGCAGCTACAACCTCACTTTTCATACACTCCTGAAAAAATTTGGTATCAACTATTCTTCTAATCTAATTTGCTCATTTTCATTGGCCCTAAATAAAAGTCAAGTTTCACAGAATAACATAAAAATGCACCTCCTACAGGTGCATGTTAATTGTCAACTTTGGGTATAAACTTTAAAAAAAGACTTTTTTTTCCTAATGAGTAGTTACAGGTATACAGAAAAAGCAAGAAAGTGGTAGAGGTCCCATGCACCCCCCAGTTGTCCTCACTATTAACACTTTGCTTAGTGTGTGTTATTTTGTTACAATTGATAAAACAATGTTATTATAATTATACTATTAAGTATAGCCCATAGTTTACATTAGGCCACTGTTTGTGTTGTACTATTCTTTAGCTCTTTTAAATTTTTATTTTTAAAAATATTTAGAGGGAAGTGGATGTGGCTCAAGCGATTGAACTCCTACCTACCACATGGGAGGTTCCTGGTTCAGTTCCCAGTGCCTCCTGGAGAAGACGAGCAAGACAGCAAGCTGAAGCGACTGGCCAGCATGGTGAGCTGACGCAACAAGATGACACAGTAAGAAGACACAAAGAGGAAACACAACGAGAGACACAACAAAGCAGGGAGTAGAGGTGGCTCAAGTGGTTGAGCACCTCTCTCCTACATAGAAGGTCCCAGGTTTGGTTCCCAGTGCCTCCTAAAGAGAAGACGAGCAGACACAGAGAGCACACAGCAAATGGACACAGAGAGCAGACAGCGAGCACAAACAAGGGTGGGGGTGGGGATAAATATAAATAAATCTTTAAAAAAAAAAACACCAAAAAAAGAAAATCTATGAATTCATTCATTCACTCATTTATGAAAAAAAAAATTTAGACATTTTCCCCAAGTGGAGGATAAATGTCAACCAACATTTTGTGCAAGTTACACAGTCATTAAGTCTCTTGACAAATGGAAATCAAGTTCTTAACTGTTCAGTAAAAATGCACTTTTGGCTTGTCTGCTTATTGGAGCTGTTTGCTGTAAAAAGTACCAATTAGGTAATGGATGGTGATGGTAGCACAACACTGTAAATGTAATTAACACCACTGAATTATATACTTCAAATTGTTTAAAATGGGAAATATTATATTGTATATATGTTAGCATAACAATTTTTTAAAAAACATTACCAAATATAATATAAAAATAGTGGAAAATTTAGGCTATACATTAAATGACCAAACTATTGAAGCAAGAGAATTCAGACTACTCTCCGTGTGCTTTAACAGGACTACTCTGCCACTACTCCCCATATATCTAATCCACGTTTCCCACATATCCCACCAGCTGGTGGCCAGGCAGCTTCATGCATCTCACAGGCCACAGCATAGCACATGAGTATAAATGCCTGGTATATGCCAAGTGACTCATAGAGACACTGGTTCAAGTATTTCTCCTACCAAAACCTGAAGGAGATGGGTGTCCTTTTCTACTTGGAGCAATCACAGTTGGTTTTAAGCAAGCACTATGCATGCTGCCCTTGAAAGGGAAATTTAGTTAAGTTGCATCTGGAGAGGATCAGAAAAAAACAGACAGGCTCTTACTGGTCCTCATTCAGATTTGGCACACTGTAAAGCAAGAACTCTGTCCACTGCACAACCACACGTGCATTAAACACAGTACTAGATGAGATGATGGCAGAAGATGGAAGTGCAACGTGGATGGATGCCTACCAAAACCCATTCCAACTTCTTTTTTTAAAAACTCGTATCTTCAAGGTTCATCCATGTTCTAGCTTGTATAAGAACTTCATTCCTTTTTTTTTCTTTCAATAGTTTTTGTTTAACAACAAAAAATATATAATCAGAATTCTTAGAACAATATAGACAGGATGCAATGCAAAAGTTATCCCTTGGTGATAGGCCTATGATTGCTCTAACCTGATATTTATAAGGAAAAACCTGGCATCTCCTCCCTATTTTTGGTAATTTACATATATTATTCTCTAATTCAAGACCAAGCAAATGTCACCTTTTTTTCTCTAATAGAATCAGTATTCCATTCCTCTAATGTACTGATGTCACTCAATGTATCTTTAATTTAGTGAAAATTAAAAAAGGAATACATGTCACGCTGACCTAATATTTCTAAAATAAATACCATAAATACGTAAAGGTTAAAGTAGGATTACTGGGCTTTCCTCTCTCCTGGACACATAATCATTAAGATCTGATCACTAGGACCACCTTTGTATTCTCATATATCTAAGTTTTTATTTGTTTTCATCGTTCCTCTAGTCAAGTAAATATTCTTTAGTTTCAAAAGAAATTCAGAAATATAGGGGTCATGATTTTAACTCCTAAAAGTATAGCTGGTATCTCAGCTGTATCTTTTGATAGGCCTTTAATCAGTTTGTTTGTTTTTTTTAATTAGAGTAGTTAAGCTCACAGAACAATCATGCATAATATACAGGATTCCCAAACATCACCCCACCAACTCCTTTCATTGTTGTGGAGCATTTGTTTCATATGATAAAAGAACATCATCAAAATATTACTGCTAACTATAGTCCATAGCTATAAATATGAGAACATTCTCTCATGAACTATAACAAATATACAATATTAATACACAGTGTTAATAACAGGGTGGTACATAAGGAAAATACACCAAATATAAGCTATGGACTACCGTTAGCAGTAATACTTCATTCCTTTTTAAGGCCAAATAGAATTCCATTGTGTATATATACCACATTTTGTTTATCCATTTGTTTGCTATGTTGATAGACACTTGGGTGGCTTCCACCTTTTGGCCATTGTGAAGAATGCTGCTATAAACACTGTTGTACAAATATCTGTTCAAGACCATGCTTTCATTTCTTTTTGATATAAACCATGGGTCATATGGTAATTCTATGTTTAACTTTCTTGAAGAACCACGGGTTCCAATTTCTCCACATCCTTGCCAACACTTGTCATTTTCTGTTTTTTGTTTTTCAACAATAGCCTCCCAGTGGGTGTGAAATGGTATCTCATTGTGGTTTTTATTTGCATTTCCCTAAAGCCTAATGATGGTCAACAGCCTTTCATGTGCTTATTGGCCATTTGTGTATATTCTTTGGAGAAATGTCAATTTAAGTCCTTTGTCCAATATTTAATTGGGTTACATGTCTTTCTGTTGTTAGTTGCAGCAGTTATTTATATATTCTGGCTATTAAACCCTTACAGATATATGGTTAAGTAATTATTTTCTCCTATTCTGTAGGTTGTCATTTCAACTTTCTTGATAATGTCTTTTAATGTATAAAAGTTTTAATTTGGATGAAGTCCATTTTATTAATTTTCTTTCTTTGGCTGCTTGTGCTTTTGGTGTCATATCTAATAAATTACTATCAAATTAAAGGGTATGAAAGTGTCCCCCTATGTTTTCTTCTAATAGTTATATGGTTTTAGCTCTTATATTAGGTCCTTGATCCATTTAGAGTTAATTTTTGTGTAAGGTGTGAGGTAAGAGTCCAAATTCATTCTTCTGCAAGTGGATATCCAATTTTCCCTGCACCATTTGTTGAAGAGACTATTTTTTCCCCAATTAACGTACTTGGCACCTTTGTCAAAAATAAGTTAGCCAGGGAGCGGATGTGGCTCAAGTGGCTGAGCACCTGCCTCCCACATGGGAGGTCCCAGGTTAGGTTCCTGGTGCCTCCTAAAGAAAAAAAACAAACAGGCAATGAGCAGACAACAAGCAAATGTATTACTTTAATTGGTTTTCTTATGTTGAAACACCGATGCATCTTAGGGATTAATCCCGCTTGATCTTTTTAATATGTTGTTGGATTCAAATTGTATTTTGTTGAGAGTTTTACATCTATACTCATAAAGGAAAGTGGTATGTAGTATTCTTTTCTTGTGATATCTTTATCTGACTTCAGTATTAGAGTATCGCCAACCTTATAGAATGAGGTAGGAAAAGCTCCTTACTCTGAAATGTTTTGCCACCTTCTGTTAATGCACCTATTAATAACAGCACTTTTCTATTCCATTTTTTACTCCATTTTGATTCAGAAAGACATTAAGATGTACAAAAGCCATTCAAATACTACTCTCATTTTACCTAAATTTTTTATTAAACCTAATTGTTTGGCTATGTCTAAAAAACAGGATAGAATTTTTAAACTCATTTTTCCTATTTTCCCTTTATTCCAGGCCTTAAAGAAGACACGTACATAGGAGCTCTCCTTCTTCAGGGATAACTGAGATTTGGATAAGTTAAAATAAGTTTATGGGATCCAAGATTTCATCTTGTAGGACATCTGTATAACTGTAGTATCAAATGCCTGCATTATTCTGGCATGGCTTATAGCCTGCTTGAATTGGATCCACATGACAAACTGCAAAATATCCTTACATAACATCTGTTTGTAACTGTGTCTCTGCTTTGAGCAACTGTCATTTCTTTGTCTAAGTAATAAATTCAAAAATACTTAATGAGATCATCAAGCCCTGTCAAATCCTCTTTTGCAACTTCCCTCACATGCATCCCTTCCTTCCTATTGTCCCTCCCACAATGCCAACTGTCATGGCTAGACTAATGCTATAGGCTCTAGCTGCTCCTACATCTAGCAATGCCAAAAAAATCAATAGGGCTCTCTATCTGCCAAATATTTTGGCTCACAGTTAAGACCTTTCACAATGTGACTCCAGTCTAGCTTTTCCACTGTAACTGCACTGTTTCCTTTCAGTCTGCCAAATTAGCCTATTCACTAAGCCCTCCAACTCCCTCAAAACACACACACATGCCCATCTGCTCTTTCTGCTTCCAGGGCTTTGCTCACTCCATTCACCTGCTTGGAATGCCCTCTTCACCGCCCTTTTCCTATTCAAGAACTACTTGCCCTTCAATGCCAAATTCAACTTCCTCTCTCCACTGTCTACTAAAGGTAGGAATGTTCTCTTTGTACTCTATTATATCCAGTACTTTACAAAATAACTCGCTTGGTATTTCTTTGGTGCCTGGTATTGTTAGCTAGTTTTGTCTGTGTTTGTTTCACTTGATTATACCTGATGGTACAAACTGGACTATCTGGTAATCTGCTACTTACTCATCCTCTGACTTGGTGTTATATGCACAGGAATCAATGTATATTTGACTGAATAATTGGTTAAACTTATTACTTATTTGCTCATTCAACAAGTATTTATTGAGTACTATGGGGGATTAAGTCATGTCCCCCCTTAAAGACAGTTCTAGTCCCAGCCCCCAGTACTGTAGGTATGAACTCATGTGTACAGGACCTTTGAAGATGCTACCAGTTAAGGTGTGACCAAAATGGATGAAAGTGGGCCTTAATCCAATATGGCTGAAGTCCTTATATGCAAAGAAAGTTAGATACCAAAGTAGAAACCAGGGAAGAGAAATGTGATGGAGGCAGAGACTGAACCACCACTACTGTACTACAAACATCAAAGAAACATGGCCCCAATACTATGATATTACACTTCTAGCCTCCAAAACTCTGAGACAACATATTCCTGTTGTTTAAGCTTGCCAGTGTGTGGTATTTGTCATAAAAGCTCTGGAAAACTAAGACAAGTACCTAACATGTGCTAGGTGCTGTTACAGGTACTGGGAAGACACTGGTGACCCATACAGATAAAAATTCCTGCCTTCATGGGACTTAAATTCTAGTGAAAGAGGAACAGATTTTTTTTTTAATTAGCTATATATAATATTAGAAGGTGCTACGTGCTATGAAGAAAAACAAAGCAGGGAATGAGAATAGAGTGCGGGGACAGACATTGCAATTTTAAGGAGAATGATGAGGGAAGGTCTCTCTGAGAAAGTGACATTTGAGCAAAGACTTGAATGAGGTGAGAGAGCAAGGTAGGCAGATATCTAGGAGAACATTACAGGCGGAGGAAGAACAAGTGCTAAGACCCTGAGGCAGGAATGTGCCTGGCATAATCAGGGAAGAACAAAGAGGACAGTGTATGGTGGTGTGGGGGAGAGTAGAGGAGTGAGAGTAGAGAAGCAACAGGGGGTCAACTGAAGAAAGACTTGTAAGCCACTAAGGGACTCTGGCTTTTATTACTTGTGTGATGGGGAGCTGTGAAACACTGCAAGCAGAAGAATGACATGATCTGACTAACATGTGAAAGGATCTGACTAGCAAGTTTGGATGCTCACTGAGAGTAGCATGATGGGAACAAGGGTAGAGGCAGGAAAACCAGTAAAGGGGTATAATAATTAGGTGAGAGACAATGGGGGTTTGGACCAGGGTGGTTGCAGTAGAGGTGGTAAGAAGCCTGTTTCTGGATATATTTTGAAGGTAAATCTGCCAGGATTTGCTAATGGACTAGACATGAGGTATAGGAGAAAGAAGAATCAAGGAAGACTCCAAGGTTGGATGGAGCTGCCATTTCCTGGGATGGGGATGACCTTGGAGGAAGGAGGTTGCAGGTAGGGGAGAAAAGGATTTCAGATATTAGAAATGTCACATTAAAGAAAGATGAGGAAATTTAGTAAGCAGTAAGATTTAGGAGTTCAGGAAGAAGAAAAGACTGAAAATAAAATTGGGGAGTTAGAAGTCATTGGACTGAATGAAACCATAGGTGTATGTATAGACGGGATGAGGTCCAAGGACTAAGCCCTAGGGTACCCCAAAAGATGAGGAGGAGCCAGCAAAGGAGACTGTAAAAGAAGAGCCGGTGAGGCAGAAGGAAAGTATTAATGTTGATATGCTGAGAACAGACCATGGACTTGAGAGTATAATTCATGTTTGATTTAATTTAGACTATGGACAGCTGAAGGAAGAAATCAATTTTCCCCACTTATTATGGCAGCTATGGTTAGGTAAACTTTAGAGAGAGACTACTAAGATAAGCAAGGATATAGTAGTTTTCCATAAAAGGAAAATTGTAATAACACAATGCTGAGTGGCTTCTATATTCCACAAAAATTAAAAATAAAGGAAACTGAATGATAATCAAGTGAGACCAGGGTTTCTCAGCCTCAGCACTATTGACATTTTGGGCTAGAAAATGTCTTTGTTGTGGGGCTGTCCTATGTGTTCTAGGATCTTTAGCAGCATACCCACAAGGTGCCAGTAGCACCCTCTCCCCATGCTCCATTGTGACAATCAAAAATGTCTCCTAAAATGCCAAATGTCCCCGGGTGGGGGGAAAGGGGGATTGACTCCAATTGAGAGCTACCGAGTTAAAGCAAGCAAAAACCAGCTCCTAAGTGTAACAGAACGCATCCTTGCTGCCGAATGCAACTGCTAATTTCTGCTAATTTTCTTTGCTTACACTGTCTGCTCTCTAGTCCAACCTCACTACTAGCCACCTGAGTTGGAAAGTTCTAATTATATTCACTTCCCAGAATGAGGAAAGAAATTAGCTCAATCTGCCCTAGAAAACCTAATTCTGATTTTCAATGTAAAAGACATGTCTAAGTCTACACAATTCAAAATGGCCATTTCTGATGATAAATTCCTTTTACTAAGTGAATATCGTTAAATACAAAATAAAGTTATTTTCCTCTCCAGTGGGTTTATGATGTCACATATTTTAAAGATCCAGACCCTTTTTTGTATATTTTAAGCCTTTAAAAAATTTTAAAGGTTTAAAAACATTTGTGTATATGTACATATACATGTTTTCTCCAAAATGATCGATAATCCACTCTATATGCTAACCTAATTATATAAAGGTTTTTCTTTCATTATTGATTTCAGCAGTTGCTTGGAGAGTCCTACACTCTGTAATTTTGACTTTCATTCATTTCCTTCCTAATATATCTGCTCAAAATGATACCTAATCTTTTTTATTTTTATTTTTTTTTTGGGGGGGGGGGACCAGGGATTGAACCTGGGACCTCATATATGCGAAGCAGGCACTCAACCATGAAGCTATACCTGCTCCCAATACCTAATCTTAATAGCTGCATTTGAATTAAAGACAAATAGCCTCCTTTGGTAATACAATGGAGTGTAAGAGAAAGCCTACCTGTCCACATTCTGTGACAAGCAAGAACTATACCAGAAATTAAGTTCCTAGCTCTCAAAGATAAGCTCACCAGTCTTTAGGACAGAAAAGGGGTAGTCATTCAATAAGAATCAGAGCCAAAGGAAAAAGTAAGTGCTGAGGTCAGGTGGGATTAGATATTGTCTAACCTGCATGGGGTTAATCTTCACCGAGCGGTCAAAGCACTCCACACATTCTTTAAACTCCTTGTTTCGAAGATGAAGGAGGGCTTTGGAGCGCTGAGCACGAGCACTGCGATGCCGGGACAACTCCCAGGCCTTGTCATAGCAGGAATGATCTCGAAGGACATCTCCAAGCAAGCAATATAAACTTGGTGTTTCTTTTTTCTTCAGCTCTTGCCTAAGGATTTCTTCCGCCTAAATAAAACAATAAAAATACCAATAACAAAAATAGATTCCTTAATAGTGAAAAACGAATAGTTTTTTAAAAGGACACAAACATCATTCATTCCACATGATCCAATATTTTATTTTCAAAGCTTACCTACTCATTTCTTGTATTTATCTAGGATAGAGGCAGAATAAGAGAGGACCAATAAAAAATAAATATGATAACTTATAAAACAGAGGAACAAGGAGTAAGGAATGAATACTGTTTTACTGGCATCCCAGAATGCTCGAGGAAAAGCAGGGAAGACAGGCTTACTTCAGGATATCAGGTAGATTCATTTAGCTTTTCGTTTCTCTGCTTGTCACCACTGTGACCAGTTGTTAGATCACAGGCTTTAAATTCACCTCTACCTAACAGCAATGAAAAGCACGTTTTTTTCTTTTTCCAAATGGTATGTTAGGGGACCTTGAGGTCGTTGAGAAATCTATAAAAGAAGGTTGAGGGTACAATTTACTAGGCATTGCTAAAAACCTACCTCTTAACCAAACTACATCTTACCTCACAGATAAATCTTGCCAGCTCTAGGCCTATTTAATTCCAGGCAGTCCATTCACTTTAGAAATTAAACATCATCCTCTATACACTGCACAGGACATATTCTCATATGTCCACAGTTTGGATTCACCTGATCACCCAAACTAATCCTGTACATGGTACCAGTGTTCCTCTATCCCTTTCCCACCATGTCCTCTCCCCATTCTTCCTGATAAATTTCAGCAGACAGCAAGAAGCACTGTAGTAGCTCTACTTTCATCTTCACACACACACAAGCATTTTCATAGAAATAGCAGTGGTATAGTCAGAGACGCTAAGATACCTATAGCCAAAATGAATGTAGATATCTAGGAAAGCCATCCTTTAACAGCTAAAATGAGGTTTTGTTTTGTTTTGTTTTGTTTTGTTTTGAGGTACTGGAGCCAGGGATTGAATCCAGGACCTTGCACGTGGGAAGTGAGCACTCAACCACTGAGCCACATCGGCTCCCCTGCTTGGTTTTTTCATTGTTTCCTTGTTGTTTTTCTGTTTTTAGGAAGCACCAGAACCGAACCCAGGACCTCCCTCCCATGTGGGAAGCAGGAACTCAACCGCTTGAGCCACATCTGCTCTCCATAAAATGAGATTTTAAAAGTCCCTATCTTAAGTAGTTGGCAGTCTGAAAGTTTGTATATTTGATTTTCTTTAGGTTGGATACACCAATAATTCTTAAGCAATCTAATTTTTTTGTGAGATCTTTTAAAAGAAGATTGTGCTTCTAAAAGCGTCTTTGGATGTTGGCTTTTTTGCATTTCTGATATAGGATGGGTTATGTTAGGCTTAGTCTGAAAACAGAACCAGAATTTATGAAACTCTTTCTAAGGGAAAATAGTCATAAGTCCTAAATAGCAAAAACAAACACGAAGTTTTAAAACATACTTCAGGGGGCCGGCTGTAGCCCAATTGGTAGGGCGTCGGTTTACCACGTAGGAGGCCCCGGGTTCGGTTCCCCGGGGCCTCCTCGAGTAGGCAGACTGCCTTGAGAAGGCAAGCTGCCACGGGCAGGGCAAGCCACCATGGGCAGGGCAAGCCCCCGCGAGCAGGCAGGCCGCCGCAAGGTGAGCTGACTCAGCGGGTCGCCGCACCGGGGGGAGACAAAGCAGACACAGAAGAACGCAAAAAATGAACACAGCAAGAACAAGCCAAGCAGAAGGGGGGGGGGAGAAATGTAAAAAATAAAAAAATAAAAAAAATAAAAATGTATATATACTTCATGTAATTCCCCTATTCACAGGAAATACCGTAATTATTAACATAACTGGTTCTAGCTCTGTAAGGTCATCAATATAGAGGTGTATACAGTCAAAACTATGTATGGCAGGCTATAGCAGCAGCAGCACTTTTTCTTGGCAGCACAGCACTGAAACTTGATACCCACACACTCCCATCAACTCTGAAGCTAATTCCTTTAATAAACTCCTTTCCGCTTTAACCAAGTAGAGTGGATTCTGTGGTCTGCAATTAAACAAGGCCCATTATAGTAAATGTTTACATGCATGCCTGCAGAGAGCACAGCCCTTGAGGAAATGGAAATTTGTTACTGGCTATCTGATGGTTGCTTTTGAGGACAGTGAGGGTCCAGTGAACATTAGAAGATGGAACAGGTAGTCCATTACAGCCAGTGAGAAAAGAATTACTTAAATCATCACCTGTGTTAACTTGGAATAAAATATCTATCTAATGTAAGGCTTTGTGGACTGAGTGAGAGATCATTATGGGGGATTACAAAACTGTAAGGTGAAGTGGCTGTTTCTAAGTTTACTGGACAGCTCAAAGAAAGAATATGACATACTCAGTGTTTTAAGTCCTCCCGTTCAGAGAACCAGGGAATTTCTATGATTGCCTAAAAGAATTTATTTTTCCTTGTAGCTGCAAAACTGGTAAAGGCAAAAATAAAATGTAAACACTGCTCCTGCAGGGTTGCTGAATTACAATGTATGATGAATTCAGTTTCACTAGTTCTCCTACATGAAATTTAGGTCATTTGACTAGGTCAATCAAATATGTTTTGGTCTTCTATTTTACTTACTCTTTTGGCTTTTAGCTATATATCATTCTATTATTTTTTAGTAGTTTTTGCTCTAGGGCTAACCATATGCATCCTCAATTTATCAAAATTCATTTAGAGTTAATATTATACCTCACTTTTCCCAATTCAAAAATGTTATAACCTCACAACAGTATAATTCCATTTGTGCTATTGTTACATACATTTTACTTCTACATAGAGTATAAACTTCATTTTACAATGATATTTTTGCTTCAGTCAGTTTTATTTTAAGCAAAGGAAAAGAGGAAAAAGAATAGTCTTTTAAGTATCTACCCACATATTGACAATTTTCATTAGCCTTCATTCCTTCCTATAGATCCTGGTTTCCATCCAATATCATTTCCCATTAGCCTGAAAACCTTAACTTTAATTAACTCTAATTTTTATTAATCTGAAAATGTATTTTATTTTTCTTTCAGAAGGATATTTTTACTGGATATAAAATTCCTGGGTTGACAAGTTTTTTTTTTTCTTTTAGCATTTATTTTATTTATTTTTCTCCCCCCCCCCCCCAATGTTTGCACTAGCTGTCTGCTCTCTGTGTCTGCTTGTTGTGTGCTTTCTGTGCCTGCTCGTCTTCTTTTAGGAGGCACAGGGAAACGAACCCAGGGCCTCCCATATGGGAGGGAGGCACCCAATTGCTTGAGCTACATCTGCTCCCTGCTTGATGTATCTCTCGTTGTGTCTCCTCGTTGTATCATCTCATCGCATCAACTCACTGTCTTACCCATCTTCTTTAGGAGGCACCGGGACGGGAACCGAACCCAGGACCTCTCATGTGGGAGGTAGGTGTCCAAATGCTTGAGCCACATCCACTCCCTCTTTCAGCATTTTAAAAATGTCATTCCAGTGAGTTCTGGCATCCATTATTTCAGTCATAACATCGTTCCTCTGTTTGTAATGTGTCCCCCACATCTACCTCTGCTGTTTTCAAGATTTTCTCCTGACTATGCATCATATTTTCCTCCTTCTTTGTATACCTAGTAATTTTGTATTGAATTTTGGATATTGTGGATAATACGTTGTCGTGACTCTGTATTCTGTTGTCCTCTCCGATGAATGCTGAATTTAGTTCTAGAGCCCTAGGCAACCATGTATGTAGCCCAACTGCTGTGAAGTTGTCATGTAATATGGAAGCCCAAGCTAATTCATCTGGAGAAATCACACAGAGAGGACCTGAGACTACACAAGAGAGAGTTGCCTAGCAAGTCCTCATATGCTCCAGACCCCTGCTTTCTAGCTCCAGCCACTATCTGACAGCAACCGCATGAGAGACCATAAGCCAGAACTGCTCCATCAAGCCCTGCCTGAATTCCTGTCCCACAGAAAGTGTTAAGAGAAAGCCAACTGCTGCTGTTTCAAGCCACTAAGTTTTGAGATAGTCTATTACATAGCAATCATAATCGTAACAAGTTGTTTAAAGTGGGAGGGCTAGTCTAGTACGGGTTACTTCATCACGGCCAGGAGCAGAAGAGGGCATTCAAGAACCATTCCATTAACCCTATTCAATGGATAGAATTGTGAGAATAATGAAGGGCTGTTTTAAACTGCAGAATTTGAGGTAACTCCTTAGTCAGCATTATATAACTGAAACATCTTTTGAATAATGTTATAGTTTTGAACCAAGATTCTGCAAAATAATGAAGCCTATTCAATCACACTGCTGTCTCTAAAAAAGATTAATAACCATTTTTTTAAAAATGAGAGTAAATTAATTTTTACAATTAGTGAATAAAGAGAGCATTGATTATGAAAGAGCAAGACCCCAAAATTTAAATGGGGGTATTTGGGATGGTTCTGATAATTGCAAGTCCCAGACCCCAAACCCCACTGAGCTTCCTCTGGCAGCAGAGGCAGCCCTGCACTAGCTGATAAGACTAGTGCTATCTTGCTTAAGGACACTGTAATACCGCACCTCAGGTAGTTGCCTGGTAAGATAACACCAATTTGCCTCATGCCTGACCTCATTGCCTCCAGACATATAAATAGATACACAAACAAAAAGGACTGTAAGAATTTGCTAATTTATGGAGGGAAAATCTTGGGAACACATGGTAAAAGAGATTCTGAGGGTGCCAGACCAGAGAGAAAGAGGACCATAATTTCAAGTCAGGATGAATTTAAAGATACTCATCAGAAATTCTTGATTCATGGCATTAACTCAAGCAGCTGGGGATGGTTCTAAATTATTTGCTCAATTGCGTAACTGAAACCTGGACTCTAACATGGGCAAAATTAAATTGAATTGCAATGCCAGAAATTCCTTGATGTAATGTGGAGAAGGAATCCAAAAACATAGAAATAGGCTGTTGTTAATTTATCACTTGTAACCTGTTCACCCACCCCCAGTCCCCCAAGAGGGGCCAGGGGATGCTCCCTTCATATTGGCGTTGAGGAATATACTGTAGATGTATTTTTGGTAAGTGCTATGGGGAATGTCCTGAGGAAGCTGAGGATAAAGCTTGGAGACTCTTCTATTGAAGTGGGCTTCTGGATTTCAAGGAATATGGTGGTAGAGACTTGGTAATAGCAGCTAACCCCTGGAGCAAGACAGTCATAGTTATTTGCAACAGGCAGGACCAGAGCAGTAATCAGAATGGTTTGACTAGTACAGATCTTAGATGGAGGTCAACTGATCATAAAGCCTTTGGACCAAATTAGATGGATAGCCAACTAAGTTCATATTTGATCTGTATGATGGAAAAAAAAATCTGGGATGGGGGACCAGATGGCTGACCTGAGTCACCATGTTACAGACATTTTCTCTCACCCAATTTCTATCCCTGAGTCACTGCAAAGACTCAGAGGTTCTGAAATGAAAAATAAAGAAGCCAAGTACATTTGAGGCTGGACTGTGCAATAACTTAAAGATATGTCACAATCCTTTTACCCTATTCTTACAAACAAGTGCAACTATCTACATGGGTAACTATATCCTGAGGAAAGAGAAACACCTAGTTTTTTCAGGAGTGTTTGGCTTTTTGCTAATACTCATCCCTTGAGAAACAGCACCATGATAAGTGAGGGTTTATGAGAGTCAGTCCATTATACAGGAGATATAGTAACCTGAACCCATCAAGTGGTTACTTCTCTAGTTTCTGAACACGCAGTTGAATTATATATATTCAGCAACTGGTAGAGTTCCCAGTAGGGGGTACTGTGGTTGAAAAGGCCAAGTGAAAACCCTTAAGGCTTCCCCTCCCTCTTAAAAGAGTAAGCCCAAAGCAGTATCATAAACCTTTGTAAGTCAGAGATTTGCGCCATTATGAAAAACTTGAAAGATATCGGGACATTGTGTGTGTGTGTGTGTGCGCGCGCGTGTGCACGTGTGTGTGATATTCCTACCCTATACCCCAATTAGATGGAGCAGAACTCGGATACATTCTGGAAAATGTCATGGATTATTTTAAACTTAATACAGTGGTGCCTTCAAATGTGGCTACTCATCCAGAAATGATCTCTTTACTGGAGCAAATCATCACAGCCCCTGACACATGGTAAGCAGATACTGATACAACAAAAATGCTTTCCTTTACCCAATACCCAAATAACACCAGAGGTTGTGGGCTTTTACCATGCACAAAGAGAAGTACACTTTTCCCATCTTGGCTCTGAATTATACGGACATTATGTTATACTTTAGTCTGCAGGGACCTTTCACTATCCAATTACACATCTCACTGGTCTATGAACTTGATAACATCATGCTAATAAGGCTCAAGCAACAAACATGTAAAAAATGTGTGCCAATGTAACTGAAAATTAACTGGCTATAATCATACAGGTGATCCTGTAACCTGTTATTATGAAGATGTTCAATTTATAAAAACATCTTTACTATATTACCTATAAGGAACTCATCTATCAAAGTATATATATTAAAAATATTTTCTGTGCTTCTAGTTTATTCATTCTCTTATCCGCACAAGGAATGCTTCAATACCTTAAACCCTTTTTGAAGAAACTAGAAGTTCCTTAAAATCAGAGACTCCAGCTATGTAACACAATCTACAAAATACTCTATACCTGCTAATAGCCTGGCACTTTCCAAATAAGTCAACTCTCAAGTTAAAGAGCTAATTCTTGCATAATCATATCTGCTGAAAACTACATTTTCTTTCCGCTTCTGATGTCATGTTAGCACTGGCGAGAAGGGGAATTTGTTGGAGATTTGGAAGGCTGAAGTAAAGCAACAGGCTTTACTCTTGGGTAGTTGTCATGACCAAAAAAGGTGTCAAATAAAAATGCAGAGGGTCTAGCAAATCCCAGCTTGTTCCTGCTCTAGGTATCCAGCCTATCATTCAAATTCCTGGCCCCACTGACCAACAGCAACCCCAGGGCCACCCTCTCACACACACAGTGAGACCTAGAGAGCCATTAAGTAC
>PVKH010004085.1:0-23940 GCA_004027955.1 Chaetophractus vellerosus
AACAAGCAGAAAGGGGGGGGGGATATGTAATTTAAAAAAATCTTTAAAAAATATTACTAATAACTATTGTCCATATCTTACATTTGGTGTATTTTTCCCCAACCAACCCTATTATTTTTTAAAAATCTAATATTATTACAGAGGTTGTGAACTTACAAAACAATCATGCACATGTGTAGAATTCCCATACAACACCCCTTCACCAACACACCACACCATAGTGGAATTTTTCTTACAGATTTTGAGATAGTATCATCAGACTATTACCACAAACCATGGTCTGTAGCGTACATTTGGCAAACATTTTCCATACCTCCCATTATCAACTCAGTACATCTTTGGCATTGATGCAAGAATATTACAGTATTGCTGTTAACCACAGTCTATAGGTCACTAATTGTATTTTTCCCATGCAAAGCAACTAAATTTTAAAGAAGCTTTTTTTTTTTTCATTAAATTCATTTTTATCAACATTTAAAAGAAAGTCATTGTTGGTCTAGCCTCATAAAGTATTATCTTAATGTATGGAATCATAAATCAATCTCCAAAGACACCAATTAATTATTAACTATTTTATATTGATTTTTATAGTGTGTTTCTTTCAAGATCTTAAGATTCTTAAACGGAACCATTACTTTATAAAATATTGTACCTCCCTCAAAAACATGAAGGGATTAAAAAAAGGAAACCACACAACTCAACAGAAAGCTGATCATTGGTTGCCAGGGGCCAGAGGTGGGTGCTAACTGCCAAAAGGCATTAGGTAACTTTTTGGGCTGATATAAATGTTCTAAACTCTATATTGCAGCTAAGATAGTATTATTGATAATATTTGATATCAGTTTATTAGAAAACATGTTATGAATATTTTGAACTGTGTAGCAAGTTTTTAAAATGATTTGAGCCACAGAAACATTCTTGAAAATTTATCAATTAATTCATTAATTCAGAAAATATTTTATTGAGAACCCACTAAATAGAAGTCACTAACGAAAGTGAAAATGAAAAATGCACAGAAAACTTCACTTGATCTGGTTTAATAAATATATGAAAATACACCCCCCCTACCACCATAAAAAAAATTTAAAACTGCAGGGAATACTATTTTAGATAGTTGAGGTAATCAGCAGTCATTTAATTCCGGGATCATTACTTAACCTTTAATAGTATTCTGTGAAGGGTTTTAATAAGTTGTTTGGTCATTATAAATTAATTGATTTCTCATTGTATATTGGAATTGGGATACTTATATATTCATTTCCCTTTTTTAAATGTTGAAAATGGGGGGTGTAATGGTTTACATAGAATTTCTTATTTTTACAATCATATTTCAATGGGAACAGAGACTTTTATACTGTTTACATCAAAATATTATAACTTTACTATCTAAATATCATAACTTCTAAGAGTATTGAAACTTCTGAAGAGGAAACCATCAGCTGCATATAGACTGTTTGCCAATTATTATAAGGTATATCAGCCCATGCACATATAGCAAGTCCTCTTCACCCATGTGTCATGTCCATAATCATCCAGTAACTGGGGAACCCTTGCTTTTAATTCATTTAATTTTAGTTTTTAACAGATTTATTGAGGCATGATTTACATCTTATAAAATTCACCCATTCTAAGTGTCCAATTCAATGATTTTTTATTAAACTAGTAGAGTTGTGCAACCATCACCACAATCCCATTTTAGAACATTTTCATTGCTCCCCAAAGTTTAGGCATGCTCACTGGCAGTTAATACCCTCTCTGGGTTCTCTGTGACTAATGATCTACTTTCTGCTGATTTGCATTTTGTTGCTATAAATTTGTCTTTTCTGAACATTTCATATAAATGGAATTATATAATATGTAGTCTTTATATGTAGTCTGGCTTCTTTCACTTAAGTGAAATATTTTTGAGGTCCATCCATGTTGTAATATGTATCAGAAGTTTGTTCCTTTTTCTTGCTGGAAAGTATTACATCATATGGATGCAAGATATCTTGTTTATCCAATTTGCTACTTGATGGACATTTAGATTTTTTCCAAATTTTAGATGTTATAATAATGCTTCTGTGAATTTTCATGTATATGTATCCATATGGATATATATTTACATTTCTCTTGGGTAGAGTCCACTGTGTGGAATTGCTGGATCATATGGTAAGTTTATATTTAACTGTCAAAGAAATTGTCAAACTCTTCTCGAGTGAGTTTGAAGTGGTATGCTGTTGTGGTTTTGATTTACATTTTCCTAATGATTAATGACATTGAATGTCTTCGTGTGCTTATTGGCCATTCATATATTTTCTTTGATCATGTCTATCCAAATCTTTTCCCCATTTTTCAAGTTGGTTGTCTTATTATTGATTTGTAAGAGTTCTCTATATGTTTTGGATATGAATTCCTTATCAGGTAAATGATTTACAAATATCTTTTCCTTGTCTGGGCCTTGTCTTTTCACTTTCTTGATGGTGCCTCTGAATCATAAAGTTTTAGATTTTGATGAAGTCTAGTGTATCAATTTTTTTCTTTTATGGATTGTGCTTTTGGTCTAGAATCTAAAAAACTGCCAATGCCAAGGTGATAAAGATTTTTGTTTAGATCTGTGATCCATTTTCAGTTAATTTTTGTATATGGTGTGAGTTAAGAGTCTAAAGTTCTTTTTTTTTTTTTTTTGCATGTAGATATCCAGTTGTCCTGGCACTATTTGTTGAAATGACTCCCTTTCCCCACTGAATTTTCTTGATAGCTTTATTGAAAACCAACTGACAGTAAAAATAAATATTTCTTTCTGTACTCTTAATTTTGTTCTGCTTATATATATATATATATATATATATATATATATATATATATATATATACCTATCCTTGCCCTAATACCATTACTGTGGCTTTATAATAAAATTTGAAATCAGAGAGTATAATTTCTTCAACTTTGTTCTTTTTTTTCAAATGTTTTTTGGCTATTCTAGGTCCTTGGAATTTACATATAAATTTTAGTATCAACTTATCAATTTGTAGAAAATGTCTGTAGGGATTTTGATAGGGATTGCTTGGAATTTATAGATCAGTTTGGGGGAGAATTGCCATTTTGACAATATTGAGTCTTCTAAAACATGAACTTGGAATGTCTCTCCATTTATTTAGATATTTAATTTCTCTTGGCAATGTTTTGTAGATTTATTTGTTTGAGCAAGGACTTCTATACAATATTCAAGGAGGACAGAAACATTTCTGAAAATGAAGATTAATCTACAGGTTCAGTGAGTTAGAAGGAGAATGTTTTGTAATCCAGGACATTATTGTATGGTTTTGATTCAGTGATAAAGTCCTTGTACCAATATCAGCAGGGCCTGCTCATTCATCTTAGAAATTATGCTCTAAGTATCTAAAATGGAAGTTTTTAAAGAAGAATTTTCCCATTGCTTATTAAATGTGTTATGTTGCTGGACTGCCTCTAACATTTATTTGTAACTCTGCTTGCTCTTGCTAATTTTGAGAAATCTAAGTTATTTAGAGAAAGCTATTTCTTTCTCAATGGCTTTTTTTCTTGACTAATGAGGCTTTGATATCAAAGATGATGACCTTATTCAAATTCCAGAAAGCAAGCATCTAACAACTTCTGGATGGTATCAAAATATAGCACTACTTAAAAAGCACATTTCATTATTTTGGTAGATCTATACTGCTTCTCTCCTGAATGAAGTGTTGAATTTTTGTTGCTATTTGAGCTGCTCTAGTAATAAACCTATTCAAACTTTTATGATTTGCTCAGAAACAAGAATATGATTAAAATGGGAGAAAAACAAGTACTAGGCAACAAGGTATAGCCCTAATGAATAATATAATTTATTTGAGTGTATATCATGTTCTTTTTCTATTATTAACATATAATTTTATAATATAATTGTCTGTTAAAAACATTTGAGATATAATTGACAGAGCAGAGCACTCTAGTAGGTACAAAAAATTTGTATTTTTCCCTAAACAAAGGGATTACTGAAAACTTTAAACCCAATGACCATTTGCATCAGAGTCATCAGTAGGACTCATTGAAAATACAATTTCCAGGACTGACTTTACCTATAGGCATAGACTTTTTAGGGATAGTGCCAGAAAAAAAGAAAGGATTTTAGAGTGCTCTCTAGGTGATTCCTATATACATTAAAGCTTGAGATTTGTTGCCTTAAAAAGTTAACAAAATAAAAATTATAGTATTCTTAAAAGTTACATTAACTGTGGGACTGCTAGGAGACCAAGTTTTGTTATAAAATACAGAGCAGTTTTTATAATAAATCATAACACACTAGAAAATTAAGCACTTACTGCTCATTTTACTCATTTAGCATTTATTACATATCACTTTGCAATGTTTATAAATGTAAAACTATTTTTACTTATATATAAATACACATATGTATAACTTGTTTCCTCAATTAGAGTGCTAGATTCTTGAAGGCAGTTTCTATTTTAGGCAATTTTGTGCTGCTCTCACAAGCCAAGTGCATGCAAGTCCTTAATAAACATATCATGGGTGATATATTAGACAGCAATACTAGTAGAGATTAATTGCTGACAGCTTGGACCTTGGAGTCACAGTCTTAACTGTTCTAATTAGTGGCTATGCCAACTTTGGCAAATTACCTAGCTGTTCGAAGCCTTACTTTTCTGATCTATCAAATGGGAATGACAATAATAATTGTATCTACTGCACAGGTTTGTGGGAATCAATAAATTATGTAAATATATATGAATATATATAAAGTATACTGTTCAAACTGACACAATAAGTATCTTTTTTATCGTCATTAATATTATTGGCTTAATATTTTTCCTTTCAATTGGAAATCATGACACCAAAGATTTTTATACCTGATATGCATAATAATTTCAATCATTCATTAAGTAATACTTATCCACTTGATTTACTCATTTGACAATAATATAGAAGTATGCCAATAATATAATCTGGTGAATATAATAAAATATATTTTTTCTAATTATAAAATTAATACTTTTTAAAGGTAGCTTAGAAAGCATAGAAATGCAAATATGAAAGAAACACTCGTGTTGTTATTTTCAAGCCTTTTATTTTGAGATAATTTTAGACTTACAGTATAATTGCAAAAATAGCACAGCGTTTCATATACCTTTCACTCGCTTTACCCTCATGTTATCATCTTATGTAACCATAGTATACTTATCAAAACTAGTAAATTGACATTGATACAATACTGTTGACTAAACTACGGAATTTATTTGGTTATCACCAGTCTTTCCACTAATGTCCTATTTCTATTCCTCGACCCAATCCAGGATCCCCTATGTATCATGCTTCCCTAATCTCCAGTCTGTGACATTTACTCAGTCTTCTCTTATCTTTCATGTCCTTGACACTCTTGAAGTGTACAGTCAGTTTCTTTTTTCAGATTATCTTTCAATTCGTGTTTGGGGCCCTCATGATCAGGTTGAGGTTATGCATTGTTTGTCGATAATACCACAGAAGTGGTGTTCTCTTTCAGTGCATTATATCATATCAGGGGTTCATGGTGTCTTCTTTTCTGGTGATGTGAACTTTGAGGGAATGAGGTGTTTGCCAGGTTTTCCATAGAAAGTTAAAAATGTTCCCTTTGTAATAAATACCTTGGGGGCGATGCTTGGAGACTCTGTAGATATTTTGTTTTTCCTCAAACATTTGTCCACTAATTTTAGCATCTATCAATAGATCTTCTCTGCGACAGTTATTACTGTGTTGTTTGCCCAAATCCAACAATCTCAGTATTTAGATTTTTCAAATTGTTTCATCTTTGGACATTGGCGGCTCCGCCAGTTGGCTCCCATGTCCTTTCCATATTGTTTTGAGCCCTTCCTTACCATCTGGCACCATGAGATTTTCCAAGCTCATCTTATATTTTCCCTGCTTCAGCCCCAGAACTAATTACTTCTTCAAAGTGCTATTAGGCTAATTTTTGAGGCATTTTTATAAATGTTGCCAAAATTCCTTCCAGAAAAATTGTATACCAGTTTTCACTACCACTAGAAGATTTAGCTGTATTTTAAAAACTTTGCCAGTTGGCCTGGTAGACATTTTTATCGACCTTTTCTTCTGTATTCCATTTCCAACTTGGTTTGCTATCAGCTAGTGTTTATGAAGTAGTTTTTTTTTTTTTTAAGTCACAGTTCAGAAGAAACACTGAACCATAGCACCTCTCTGAAAAAAACTTTTCAGTTTAGTTCACCTTACTAAAGAGGTTACTGAAATGTTGCGTAAGACGATTATGTGTACGTGGCTCTCTTGAACCGTGATGCTGTGACCCTCCAGCCCTATCATTACAGGCACTCACTAGTTATCATTTTGGTCATGAAAATTGTCAGTCTTCTTTGAATGATGAATGGAGCAGCCCCCCTACTTCTTCAAAAGCCACATTGTTTTTTTTTCTTTTTAAGTTTTAAAAATGAGGCTGGGAGATGTACAGTTAACAATGTGTTTCAATGTCTTTTGCTTTTCCTCAGCCTTACTGTATATTAATCTATGATAGACTAGATATAGATGCTCATATTTTGTTTATAATTTTCATGTTGTGTTACAAAGATTCTTATGTACAGTTCTTTCATCTATACCACTTCTTTTGAAGAGACTGTCATTCTTATTTGAGCCCTCCAGTAACCATCATTTCATTAAGACCATGTTGAAGGAGTGCCTGATGAACTTGATAAAAGACAAACTTGACAAAAGTAAAATTTCTAGAGCTCTCTATATGTGATTACTTAAATAAAACATGATGATTTAGGCCTGCTTATAATTCTCTGATTTAATAATTCTACTTCTTTTCTTTATATGGCTTGGAAAAATTAAGTAGCTCTTAAGAACTGGGATTAGACTTAATCTATTTTAAATTGAGCAATTCAGGAACAATTATACCACAGTCATTGTTTCATAATTATTTGGGCATTGTAAATATGATAATATTTTCTATTTAGGTCTTTGCATAAATATCCATTATAATTGAATACTATATAAACTAAACAGTAAAAAAATATCCAACATCAATTCTATTAGCCTCCCACCAGAAGCTGTTTAGATGGCAGCACCAGTCTAATAAAGGGAGTTGGAATCTCCAGTACAGATCATTTTTATAATGTAAGGTAATATAATATTTTGTCAAATCTTTGTAAGAGCAAAAATACAGAAATAGTGAACTTAATATCCACTTTGTTCATTTAAAAATCCATGAAGTTGTTTCATAATTCAGGAGATTTGGACCATAGTCTATTCATTTAAAACATATTGACCCAGCTATGAACCCAGTTTTTCAAAATATCAGCCTTTCATAAAATTACTTTTATTAGCTTATAATTTTCACCTGTTCTCTTTTATAATTTAAAACCATTATTCTACTTCCTTTATATACTTAACTCTCACTATCTCTCTTAGCCATGTAATTCAGTATTCCTAACATTTCTCATCTTATCTTAACAGATTCTCCTCTCTTTGGCAATAGTGACATGAAGTATGGTATAGGACAAAAGAGGCTACTTATATCTTTGGTTCTGTAGGCTAATTCTGTATCTCAATGCCAACATATTTAGTCAACTCACTAGCCCCCTTAATTTCAAATAGATCAAATATTTTAGAATGAGTTCTACCACCTAACCTTCACGATAACATTGAAACTTTGACATTAAGATCGGTCTTCTCAGAAAAATGTATTTTTGGTGTTTTCCTTTGGTTTAGAAAATATCTTGAAAAGGGAATGGAATGGTTTCAAAAGTTTATTAAAACTCAAATTGTTCCATAAAACAATGATTTGATGATGATGTTTCAGTAATTTATAAAAACACTTTAACATTTTGCCTATAAAGTACCTGCATATTTAGACAACAAGAAGCAAGGGTGCTTGGCAAAATGCAATTCAACTTTAAAACAAACATTAGTAGATGAATGATTCATATAATTTAGTGAATCTGAAATTCTCATCAATTCATTTACCTTAACTACCTTTATGATAGCTGTCTGTTGAGTGGGAATGGAATGGTAAAGAAGCAGCTTTCTACCCTTGAGAAATGTAGCAGGAATTCAACTCACTTAGGGAGGTCTAGTGAAGTGTTCCAATTATGGGCACAAGAAACATTTTGCTCTGTTTTGATCATAATATCTTAGTGTAGCTAATCCTTAATAAAGAGAGAATAACATGAGTTTAAGTAATTAAGACAAAGTTAATTCAGATTCTCTTCTTTAATCAATACTTTCAGTCTCTGGTTTCCTAAACCTTTTATTAAGATTGTTGTAGAGTAGGCAAAATCCTTTGGCTCCAGGTTTCTTTCTTTTCTCCAGCCCAGATTAGAATATAAATATTCTTGAGGTGTGAAATTTTCTCAAGGAAATCTCAATTGTCAATATATTTTGTGGGTCTGTGTTTTATACCAGACCTCCTTTAATATTGGCAAATATTCTACCTAAAGCTGGGGGGAAAGGAAACAGCCTAAGGAGAAAGTGCCAATGTAAATCAATATGGATCACGTCTCTTAATGCACCTGGCTATTCTATAAATTAAATCATGCTCCTTTAAAAGTTTGATTTTGAACATTTTATTTTAAAAGAAGCTTAAATTTCCACTGAATTTAATAGTGATGTATATGCTAATAAGCTATGAAATGACTGGAAACCAGCCAGCTTGAGAAAGGCAAAGGGCAAAAGGCATTTATTTTTCATTGCTACACTTGGAATAGTATATGAAAAAATCAATAATCTAGTGAATATTAATTCAGAATGAACATAAATTTCTAAATTATTATAAAATAAATTAATTTTTATTTGAATATATGCATGCCACTTAAATACTTAATGCTTTTGGCCCGTTTTTAGTTCAATTAAACTGGCATTTGTTTATTGACTATGTGGCATTGATGAAAAGCTGCCTCCAAATATAAATTGATGTTCAAATTACTTTTTCCATAGAAATGGCATACATCTCATGACAAAATGGCTAGCTGTTTCATGTGCAATTAAACAGTCTGTCAGGTCTATTGGATTGAGGCTATTAAGAAACCAGCTGATAACTACATTTGGTTCTTACATTTGTCACTGACATGTTCTGTATGAAAAAAAGACATTTGAGTATCTTACATTATTTGTCCATTTCTTATATTTTCCATGTCTTTATTGTTTACATCTTATCCTATCATGAAATCATTTAAGGAGCAACTTTATTCATTGCTGAGGTGCAGTGATTTGATTTAAGTAGAACATCAGTTTTTGAATGCAATTGATTGGAGGATTTAAGGCGGTATAATTCATCTTGTGATGGTAGCAGGAGTGTGCTTTGCCTATGTCCTTTTCCTTCTTCTATGTACTGGTATATACATGTTGCACAAACACACTCTTTCCTTTTCTTCTAGCTTCTAGTCTTTTCCTTTCTATTAGCAGCACTTTTTAGACATTTATTTTTGTACGTACAAGGTGAGTTAAATGTTTCAAGAGTTTTTAGATACATGGAAATACAAGAATGTATCAAAGATTGAATACAGGCTTATGTGCTACTACTAATAATAACTGGTGAAGTAATGCATTAAAATTGTTTTACATCTCTGGTCATCATTCATTTTAATAAAATTCTGCTTCTTAATTAACTCCATTAATGGCTTTGAATACATGAAAGTATTTGATTTTTTACAGTTTTTGTTTTGTAGCAGGTGTATTAGTCAGCCAAAGGGGTGGTGATGCAAAATACCAGAAATCTGTTGGCTTTCATAAAGAATATTTATTTGGGGTAGAAGCTTACAATTACCAGGCCATAAAGCGTAAGTTACTTCCCTTACCAAAGTCTGTGGCCATGCATTGGAGCAAGATGGCTGCTGACATCTGCAAGGGTTCAGGCTTCCTCCTCCTCTTAAGTCTCCAATGTTCCAGCTTCCTCCAATATCATCAATAGGCCGGGATAAGTCTCATCTCTCTCCTGGGGCTCATTTCTCTCCGGGCTCAGCTGCTCTGCTTTCTCTACAAGGCCAGCTGTAAATAATCAGGTGAACGGCTTGTCTCTCTTCCCGGGGCCTCTGCTGTGTCTCATGGAGCCTACTGTCTTTCCTCACGTATCTGCCTACTTCCTGGGCTCGAGGATCAAAACTCTAACTTTCTCTTCTGCTGTGTCATTTTCTTTGTGAGTCCCCACCCACCATGGTGGGGGGAGGGGGGAGACTCAACATCCTACTGACATAGCCCAATCAAAGCCTTAATCATTATTTCATCAAGTGAAACCTCTGAATCCAATATAATCTAATATGCCCAGAGGAACAGACCAGTTTACAAACATAATCCAATATCTATTTTTGGAATTCATAAACAATATCAAAGTGCTGCACAAGATTTCAGGCTCAGCCAACATTGTGATATGCTCATAGTAATTAAATTATGCATGATATGAACTAAGAAATTAATAATGTTTTCAATAGTGTTTATGACCTTACTGTTTGTTCTGGGGATATTTGGTAGATACTCATAAACTTTATGTTTTAAGCCAGAAATTTTCATGGAAATTTCAATTCCAACCCAGTATTCAAAGAAAGAACAAACACACAAATGAAACAAAACAAAATAAAACAAAACAAAACAAAATTATTTATTTGTTAAAAGATTTTTGGGACTTTTGGACTACAATATGAAATGAAAATAATGTTATAAAAAGAAAAGAAAGTGGGGGGTGGATGTATCTCAGTGGTTGAGTTGAGTGCCTGCTTCCCATGTACAAGGACCTGGGTTCAGTCCCTGGTACCTCCTAAAAAAAAAAAGACAAGAAAGAAGGGGTCTTAATACATTTAATGGTTCATACAATAAGTTTTGAGGCATGTGAGATTTGAGACCATTTAATTATCACAAGCAATAATTTAATAATTAGAAGCAATTAGAATTGGAAGAGACTATCATCCATAAGAGTAAAGTGAATATCCCTATTAATCCACAAATTCTCCTTAAAAAGAAAATAGATAAAAGCCCTGGTCAGGTCAGGTGTGAACAGTATCTCACTTTCTATTGACATCCATGTGTGGCAAGAATTTTGGGGATTCCCAATAACTTTTTTCTTTCTTGGGATTTTATGCTCCCATGAAACTATGGGCTTTGATGGAAATTTTATTGAAAATTCCAGATTTACCAGTAAAAAATTTAACACTAGACTACCTCTTGTGATAATATTTACCCATAGTTAATATAGTCAAGGCTACACCTATATATACACCTACAAAAAGATTAATAAAGAGAATGTACAAGAGAGGCAACATGTAATTATCACTAGTCGCAAACATTTTTTTTTTAGCTCTCTGTAAGTGAATTAGTGATTAATTTTGGTCTAACTTTCTAATTGCATGTTCCTTTCTCATAAGATATTACAGTGGCTTATATTATATGAATAAAGATTCAGAGGTTCATCTTTGGCTATTTTGGATAAGGCCTACACAAGAAAATGTTCTGCATTATTTGGACCTTGTTATATATTCACAAAGCTAAGATTTTTAAAAATTGTAATATTACCAAAGAATTTAGTGTTGGCTGAACATTTGAATTTATCTAAACCAAATTAAATAATTATATATAAATCCGAGAGCCAGTCAAAATTAAGAACTATGAATGTTTATTGAATTCTAAGAGTGTGTTTGGAAACTTTATGTCAATTCTCATTCACTTTTATTATATACAAAACTGCCTTTAATATTAGTAGGTATTCTGTCCCTGGATAGGGGAAAGGAAAATAGTCTGAGGAAAAGGTGATGATGTAATTTAATACAGATACCTTCTATTAAAGCACATGACTATTCTATGAATTAAACCATGCATTTTGCAGTTCAACAGAAGCTGAAATTTCAACTAAATTTAATACTGAACTATGTGCAAAATTTAGCTTATTGTACCAAGGAGTTGTAGCTTCTAGTGCTAATGACTTTTGTGATCTATTTATAATGTAGTTGAGCAGATAAGTGGGTTAAGTTTCTGTGTCAGTCATTCCGAATTAAGCTAGAGATGCAACTAAGTATTGTTGTACACATAATAAAAATGTAGAGTGTCTTGTTTGGGCCCTCGTGGTTTAACCCCATGAAAGAGTAACTAGATTTATTTGTGATGTTCTTCAGTTTGAGCAGCTCAAATTTGTTTGACCATGCCTTTAATCAAAATTGATTCTTAGGATGCTAAAAATAAAACAATGCAAACATTTCTTTTCAACTTGTTTTGCCTGTTTGAATTATGCATCACAAATATATGGGAAATATTTTGATACTGTGAAGCAGAAAACATCAGATTAAATTAATAATTTTCACACTAGTCTTTCTGGGAAATGTGGAATTGTTTATACTTACATATTAGAGCTGAATTTCATCCTTGCCTAGGGCATAGCCCATTAAATGATTTGGGAGTCATATGTATGAATCAAAAGAGATCATGTTTTCAATGATCGAAATAAGTACATATATATTTTGTTATGAGCACAGTTGGTAATTCTCTAGAATTTTAACTAGAAGATGATTTTTACCTTGTAATTTAAATTAGTTGCTTCAAAATTAGACATAACCAATGCCATATAACTTGACAGAAGTTTAGAGAAATCCTAGCTGCTGTTATATAAAAACATGTTGCCTTTGTTGAAATCCTCCCTTTAAACTAGTTTTGGTGTGTATTATTTCTGGGATTTTCATTATCTTAGGTAGCAAGAGTTTTATGTTAGCATAATTTCTAACTTTTCCCCCTCTTTTATTTACAAACCTAAAATAGGTATTATTTGTCTAGCAGTGGGGGAGGGATCATACCTAAAATATTTTTGTTGTTATAATTTTTCTCTTTTTTCCTATCTTTTATTTTAAGAGATTTTAGAGCTGGCTTTAAAAAAATAACCTTTTTCTTTTCCTGGAATGATTATATAGAATCTTTTTAATAGAAGACTGTTAACAAAATCTATTGTGATTGCTCTTTCATTTGGAAAAATCAAATTACCCTCATTTAGCTTGGAAACTAGGTGGTTCCTCAGATGTCCTTGAAGTGTCACACCATGTAGTTAGTAACATTTTTATGCCTATCATGTTTAATAATGTCGTACTTCTTCAAAGAATTGAACAGACTAATTGCAGGTATTTCAACATCTGTCAGGGTGATTGTCAAGGAACATGTTTTTCTTTCCAAATTTGAGGAAGTGATTAAGCCATGAAGAATTTGAAATATTAATTGATGATCAAAATGATGTGTCCAAATCATTATACAAGTCTAAATTTTCTGCACACAACTGCAATGATAAAAAGTATTTTTGACATTGCATTTGATAAATATTTAAGAATGTCTAATACAAAATAATCTGTATCTTTTAAGTAGTGTAGACATCCACTAAAATTTGAAATTAGTTTCAAAGCTAGTTTAGAATAAATGTACAAATTAATATGTGAAAAAGAGAATTCTTGGAAAAATCTGCAAGTGTAACACTGTTATGGAGTGATTAGTCATCTTGCATATTAGAGAAAAAGGAGAAACCTTGGTTGACTGAGCTAGCAATAAGAGTATTAGCATGGCATTTTTGATGTTTATACTAATTCTCTTTCACACCCTTCTCCTTAGAGATTCAAATTCCTTAAAATTTGAATGTAGGTAATTTCTACTTCTGGGTTTTATACATTATAAAACTTCTTTCTGTCATCCAGCTGTCACATAGACCAGATAAAGTGGGTTAGAGGGGTGAGGGTTCAGTGTCCTGGACCAGTTCTTCCCTATCAGAGCAACGGTACCAACCTAATTTCACAGCTTGACGGCTGCTTTTTAAAAGCACTTCAGTAGTTCTTTCCCTGGTTTGGCATCCATGCATTTAAAAAAATCTTGTGATCTCATTTCTGCCTCCTTCCCCCATACCTCTATGAGGTAAGTAGGATGGGCAGTATTATTTTCAGGAAAAAAAGATAAAGTCGGGCCTAGTTGAGCTTAATGATTTGATAACCATGCAATTGTTAGTGACAAAACTAGGACTAGGACTCAGATGTCTTGAAACTTAATTTGTTCAACTTTTTTTCCATTACTCTGTGAAATGGCAGCGTTTCCTTATAATTTCCTCATTTGAAGCTGCAACTTTACTTTTTAGAACAGGTATCTTATGATCTTATGTAGTCACTCACTCTTTCACTCACTCATTTATTCATTCATTCAAAATTTCATTGAAGACATACAGTATGTGCCACCGAGTGCTATGAACTTGGCACAGCTGATTTCAGTTTCCATATAAGCTTGGTTCTTCCTTGGTAAGAAATTTGAAGGGATGGTGGTGATATTTATTAGAGGGTAATTATTGTTGAGATTCTAGTAATTGATAGATGGGACTGAAAAGTTCTTTAAAAAACAAGAAATTCCTATAGATTTTTTTAAAAGGAAAATATTTTCCTTATAAAAATATATACAGCCTAAAGTTCCAATTGATCTCTACCCTCAGTTCTGCACTCCTCCATTTTCCCTAGAATTAATCACTGTTATCCGTTTGGTGTGTTTCCAAAACTGTCACATACCCATAGAGAGTATATAACACGGTTTATGTGTGTTCTTACAAAATGGCATCATACTGTGCTTTATAAATTACGTTTTAAAATTTAAACAATGTGTTTTGGAGATCTATACGTTTGGATGATTGATCTACTTCGTTGTTTATCCTGCTGCATAAGCCACAGATTATGTAACTGTTTTCCTATTGATGGGTATTAAGGTTGTTGTAATAATTTTTCTTTGTTAAGCACTACCTCCTTGAAAAATGTTCATGTGTTCTCTGGAGTAGATACTGAGATGCCTAATTGCTTTAAAAATTTTAATAGATACTGAGAAAATTGCTCTCCAGGTTTTTGTAACATATGAGATTGTTAACCACACTTTCTTCCAAAATTGATATTATTTAAAAAAAATGTTTTGGCCAATCTAATGGATGAAAAATGATGTTATTTAAAAAATTTGTGTTTCCTTAGAATATATTTTCAAGTTTATTGGCCATTTGTATTTCCTTGTCTGTAAATTGCCTATTCATAACTGCTGGTCCACTTTAAAAGTGGGCTTTTTTTTCTTATTGATTCTCATAGATTCTAATATTTGTCTGTTAATTATATTACACATTTTGTTTTCCAGTTTTTGCCTCTTTATGGTATTTTTGTTCTATAGAAATTTTTCATTTTGATGTAGTCAAATTTATCAATCTTTTCATTTGTCATTTTTTGCTTTTTGTATTTTACTCAGGTTCATAAATATATTCTTTCATATGCATAGTTTTTTCCTGGGAAATTCTCTCTGAATGTTGAAATCAGTTCCCGTTTATGGCAGTCAACTGAATGGATAAAAGCGTCATCCATTCTTGATCCAATCTCGCTGATTGATGCAGATGTAATCAGCCATCCATGCAGTAAACTCAATTAGCCCAGTGCTTGCTAACCTAATGCTGGGCACAATTACCTGGCCGAGTTGACACATTAGCCTAACCATCACATCCACTAATGCCCTTTTTCTGTTCCAGGATGTCATCCAGGATACCACATTGCATTTAGTAGTCATGTCTCCCTAATCTCCTCTGATCTCTGATAGTTTCTGTCTTTTCTTGTTTTTCATGACCTTGACACTTTTGAGGAGTACAGGATAGATATTTAGTAGAATGTGTGTCAATTTGTGTTTGATGTTTTCCCCATGATTAGATTGAGTTTATATGTTTTGGGGAAGAACACGATGGAGGTGAAGTGCTTTTCTCATACATCATATTGAGTGGTACATGATATCAACATGCCTTACCACTGGTGATGTAACCTTGAGCACTTGGTTAACCTAAGGCATGCTAGATTTCTCCACAGTCAAGTTACTGTTGTACCTTTTTCCACACTCTGTTCATTGGAAGTGAGTTACTAAGTTCAGTCCATCTTCCAGGGGAGGGGAATTAAGCTCCATCTCCTGGATGGGAGAAAGGAAGATTTACCCTTTCTTCCCCATTTGTTTATTTACTCAATCATTCATTTATATCAGTAGGGACTCATGCATATAATTTTAAATTTTGGGTTATAATCCAATACTATGTTACTTACTGCTAAAATTGTTCCAGCTTTGGCTTTTGAGAGCTCTTTCATGTTGGCTTCTTATACCTTTATTTTATTGTTGTATTGAGGGATCATGGTGAATTAAAGGGAAAAGATAATATGTCATGGAATTTTAAAAACTCAATAGTAATAACATGTACAAATATAATTATTTTCCCCACATATTGGCCTTTTGCTTTGAAAAAACTTAGGACTTAAAGTGACATAGGACATTTCATTTTTTGTGACTTGTATTTTGAGAAGTTTCTCTCTATAAAGTTATCAACTTATCACTGTCTAGTTTAATTATATTTTGGTGGCAGAGTATTAAATAGTGACTGACATCAACTATATATGAAGGTTAATAAATTAGATCAAAATATTTAAAATAAGAAATATAGGAAACAATGTTGCTTATTTACACAATTATTATCTTTTAAAATAAAATAGGAGCTCTAGAATATATTAAAGCAAAAGTGACTACTCACCAATAATTATTCACAGTTGTTTGAAAACTGTCATCTTTGAAACTATGTCCTAATAGTATGTATAAAATAAAAATATAACTCATGAAGTTGAATAATGTATTTTTACATAAAAATGATACCTTTGAAATACTAGTTAGTACATGGCCCACCTGACATTTTAAAATTCCTAACATGATGCTAACATTCCAGCTACTAGAATTTAGGCCTCAGAATTAGAAAATTCTCATGTAAGAATTTTTAAATATGTGTTTTGCTTAAAAATATAACTATATTATGAATACATATGTATTCTTTGTTAGTATAGGTGTTTAGTTTCACGTGGTGAAACCAAAATTCATTTAGAATAAAAGTTGAGACAGTTACAGGCTTAAAAACAGTGTTCTGAACATGGAGAATATACTATGTGCTCAAATTTGCAAAGATTTATAATTTGATAGATTCTAAATTATAACATTTCAGATGATACTTGCGCATTACTTGATGATTTCTCTTTATACTTCAAACATTAAATCTCTTATTATTAAAATGCTGGCTAATATGTGTAGTAAGCTTAATAATAATAAATTTGCAGCATTATAGAGTAAATGATGTTCTCCTCTGAATATTCTTTTGTTATTATTATTGTTTAATCCGTATGAATGCAAGGTGGAACGATGATGGGCCCTGAGTGTTAATCCTAAAACTAAGGGATTACTTACTAGTTTACTCTCTGATCCTCAGTCTATCTGAAAAACAGGAGATATAATAATACCTATCTCCCATGGTTTTTGTGGAACTGAAATGAGGTAATGGATAAGAAGTATCTAGTATAAACCATGGCACATAAAAATTGATGCACAAATGTTAATCCCCACCTTTTCTGCTACAGCAGATACAATTTGTAAAAAGAAAAGTGTTTCATAGTTTACAGAGTCTGAATTTTTCTAGAGTTAAGCTATTTGTTGATTACATTTATTATAAACTATTCCTCATATTTACTCCAGATAAATCACTATGAATAGCTGTGAAGAATGAAAAAGAACAAAAAAATTCATTATAGTTACTTTTTTCCCAAAAAGTTTATAGTTAGGGCAAGTGTTCTTAATTAGCTGGGAACACATTTTATCAAGAAATTATAACTTCAACTTTTTATCATATGTGATATGAAGATAGGTATTGATGACAGATTTGATAAATTTGTCGAAGCTGTTTTTGTTGTTTGGATATTATTAACATGGGGAGCAAATAAGATCTTTCTATGTAATTAAAGAGATGGTCTTAAAAAAAATAAAGTGGGAAATTAGACATAAGGGCCAAGATGCAATCTTCTGGGCAAAGACAGGAATGACAGAGTATTTTACTTGCTAATAACAGGACTTTTTTTTTTTTCTATTCATGGTGAGCACAGGCCATAATTTCTTATTTATTAATTTTTCTTATCCTGCAAGCAATGTGTGACTTTCAGATATTAACTGACTTGTTAATTTAGGAGATGGTTACTCTCCTCAACAAATGTTTCCAGATTATTTTGTCATCTCTACCTCTGTAAGGCAGCCAGGGAACCAGCAAACGAGAGATCATTTTGATCCGACTTCATTGAATGGGATTTTCTGCGTCAGATACCTCAGTACACGACTGAAGTTAATATGAGGGCTGTTTTACTTCCAGTTCATCCTTACATCTAGGGTGCAGCCTTTTGATATTTCAATCGTAACCACAAGCCCTCCAAGTTTTCCTTTTAATCTCAAGAGGCTGCCAGAAATACTGTTCAGCCTGTCAAACAGATCAGATAACCCAGATCAAGTGGCCCCAAATCCTGCACTAACCTGTTTGGGTTTCAGTTTTCTCTGTCTCTGTCAAGTAATTCCTTATGATCTTGCTAGTCCCTTATATACTTTTTAGAAATGTTATTTATAGTTCATCCAGATAAAAGAATTCATATAAAATTTTTTTAGAGCTATCAGTGGAAGGATTGGTCTGAATTACTGCATCTATTATTACTGGAAGTGTAAGTCTCTCTACAATTCCTGTTTATGTTGAAATTAAAACTTATCTCTAGGTGGTTCATTGCAGGAAACATGGACATAGAAAAGAATTTGTTTTCCTCTATGGAAAATTGAAAATGAGTCCTGATGGCTATTTCTAGCTGCTGGTGTGTTGATACAAATTGAGATCTAGTCTTACTCAGAATGTCTCAGAATAAAGTCAGAGTTCTGAGGTAGTAATATTTCTGATAAATAATTAACATTTAAAGCAAGACATTAGTGAGTATATATGATGGCCATGCTATTACTTGAGAAATAAAATTTATAACACATCTTTAAATATTTGAGGTAGATTTGAAACCTGCTTTGCTCCGATACTTTTTAAAGATGAAATAATGTTATGTCAGAATATAGCATCACAGTAATTAGATTATGTCTAATAAGGTTTAAAATGTTAGTTCTTATCTAAGGAGTTCAATTTGATGTCACACTTTTTCCATTTGATAAAATCATCTATAATCATTGTATCTAAAATGTCACAATCATAATAAATCCTCTGTTAGAAGATATATTTAATTATATATTTTATGTATAGTTTTACTTTTAAAACACTTCAAATACATCCTCATCATTTGTTGCCTAGCACAGTGTTCCCTCTCCTGGATTACATGGTTACCATACACTTAGATTTCAACAGGGTCTTGTAGGGTCACAGTGCCTGCCTTCACTAGAAGTGATTCTAGTGATGAGCATAGAGGGTGGAGGCAATTCAGTGAGAGACACTTTGGGCAGGAGAGGAACCAATTAGTAAAGGACCCAAAGAAAAGATTACAAATGATATTAACTTGATAAAAGCTTAGATGATAGCTATTTAGGCATCAAGGAAATATTTACCATTTCAAACATTCCAAAACCCATTTACTCTTTAATAACAAAACGTTCGCTTTTTCTGTTTCGTTGTCTTCTTAATTTTTTCATTCAGGAAAAAAATATTGAGTTAAAAACTTTGGGTCTTATATTATAGATACTATGATTCTTAGAGATCTGAGAAGGGCTCCCAGCACCCAGTAACATAACAGGGCAATCTGAATCTCTGTAGGGAAAAAGAAGATAACGGCTAAAGAGGTTTGAAGGACAAGTTAGAGAGGAAAATATGTAGCAACAGGATATGTCTGTCTGTCTGTCTGTCTATCTATCTATCTATCTATCTATCTATCTATCTATCTATCTATCTATCATCTATCTATGTATAGATTTGTTATAGGAATTAGCTAACGGAACTGTGGGAATTGGCAAGTCCAAATTCTGTAGGGTAGGCTGCAAGTTGGAAATTCTGAAGCTGGTGACGTTGAATTCCCCAGGAGAAAGTAGAGAGAGAAATTCTTCTTTCTGGTAACTGAAATACTCAGTTTTCCCTTTAAGGATTGGGATGAAGAGATTCTTATTGCTGAAGGTAATCTCCTTTATTGATTGTTGATTGTGGATATAATCAGCCATAGATGCAATCAATTGACTAATGATTTAAATCCATGAAATATCCTCACAATAACAATCAGGTCAGTGCTTGCTTGACCAAACAGCTGGGCACCATAACCTAGCCAAGTTGACAAGTGAACTTAACTGTTCATAGACCTAAGTATATGCTCTCCTCTCCCCTTTGGCCTAGTTACTTCATCTCTTTTATTACAAATATTCTTAACTATAAAATAAAGATATAATAACTCCAACCTTGTAGGATTGTGAGACACATTCAATACTATATGTGAAGAATCTAACAGAGTGTTTGGCACACAGTAGGTATTTGAAAGTTGCTAACCTCTTCCTTATACACACTGACATTAGAAATCTGCTCCATTGCCTTAGGTCAGCTTGTGGCCTTATTCTTTATTCATTATTTATCCTTACTTCATTTGCATTCTGACACACTTTGATTTTATGTCTCTTGTAGCTTATATGCCATGCACTATAGTTATCTGTATAGTTCTGTCTTTGCCAATAAACGCTAAGCTGCTGAAGGATGGTAGCACATTCTATTCACTTTTTATTCTGCATCATGCATAATCACAGGCAGTTTGTTGGTAGATATTCACTATATTAGAACAGTCAACAATTAGGTTCTGAATGAAGCTTCTGTGGCCGGTAGTATCTTCAGTATGACTCTAAATAGTGATTAACATCTATACTATATAATGGCAAATTCAAGCATTTATTTATTCATCTACTTTTTGATTTTGTCCTTATGTAGATACATCTAAGCAATGTCTTCCATGGGAACTCAGGTAGGACCAGGTATCTTTGTGATGTTACCTTTGTCTCACCTTCTCAACTATTAACTAATTCAACAAATTCTTGTCGAAGGCATTGTGGCAGTTTGATGTTTTTTTGTGAATACCAGAAAAGATTATCCTGTGGGTGTGAGACCTTCTGATTGCATTAAATTCAGTTAAGGGACCTTGATTAGGTCACTTGATTAGATCCCTTTTGATTGGACTAGTCATTAAGGCTTGGCTCACGTTCATTCTCTGCCCTCTTGCTGGGTCTTACATAAACTGAGAATTCACAGAGACATGCAGAAAATAGGAAGCTGCCATTTTGACCCTGCCATGTGAGAGAGGACTCGAAGATCACTGGCAGCAGAAACTGAAGCATGAAGTCTCCAAGGCTGAAGAGATGAGCCATATGCCTGATCACTGACAGCTGAACTCTGGGAGATGGTGAGCCTTGAGGGGAAGGCAGGGACCTAAGCAGAGATGGGCTGCCATCTTGCCTTGTCATGTGGCAGAATACCAAATACTGGTAGCTGACTTTGGTGAGAAAGCATCTCTGATGATGCCTTCATTTGGACATTTTCACAACCTCAGAATTGTAAGATTTTACCCTAATAAATTTCCCATAATAAAAGCCAACCTGTTTCTGGTAATTTGCACTGGCTGCAGCCCTGTGGCAAACTAAGACAGCTACTTTATGCCAGGCACTGTTCTATGTGTGGAGGATACAGTGATGGACAAGACAATGTACCTGCTTACGTGAAGATTATATTCTTGTTCATACCAGACTTGGTGCTTTGTGCTGGCACCCTTCCAGGTGAATGTATCTTTATATTTGAGATTGGAATTGTAAAAAAAAAGAAGTAACAACAATTTATGGACAAAATGAGAAGTTGGAATCAAGGCATTATATCTGTGAAATGAATAATGATTATAATGAAAAATCCTATTAGCAAATACCAGCATTGTTTCTACAAAGATAGTAGTAACTTTAAATGGTCACTTTGTTTGATACTTAGTATACAAGGACCATTTTTCTATTAAAATATATTTTAGAAAACTTCTGACTTTTTAAACATTAGTGTATACTTGTGACTCGAATAAAGGAAAGGAAGAAAAAGAGCAGCAAATGGAAAAGCATGAGAGGAGATGAGAAATCTGTAGTAAGAATATTCCACATACAAGCCACTAAATACCTCACTGCAACAAATAGAGGGTCATTACTTGGACAGCTCTTTTATTAATTATCGAGGTTAATATTTGTATTGTTTTCTATGGCTGTAGCAAATTATCTCAAATTTACTGACTTAAAGACAACACCCATTTACTGTCTCACAGTTTTGGTAGGTCAGAAGTCCAGGCATGGTTTAGCTGGGTTCTCTGCTCAGGGTCTTACCAGATAGAAATTAATGTGTCATCCAGCTGTGTTTTCTTCCAGAGGCTTGATTAGGGAAGGATGTGCTTCCAAGTTACTCACGTTGTCGACAGATTTCATTTCCTTGGGGCTGTGGAATTCATAGCAGCTTTCTTCTTCAAAGGCAGCAAGGGAGAGAGAAAGAGCCTGCTGCTTCCAGTGCCTCACTTCTAGACCCTCTCTCAAAGAGTTCACTTGATTAAGTCAGGCCTACCCAAAATAACTGCCCTTTTGATTTACTTATTAATTAGGGACTTTCATTGCATTCTCAAATCCCTTTTCTTTTGCCATATCACATAACACAATCATAGGAATTATATCTTATCACCTTTGCCATATTTTATTGGTTAGAACCAAGTTGCAGGTCTTGTCCACACTCAATGAGAAGGGATCATACAAAGATGTAAATGCCAGGGGGTGGGAATTGCTGGGGCCATCTTAGAATTCTGACTAACAGAGCCTTGATATAATTTTGTGTCTCTAGTTGTAAATAACATGAACAAAAAAATTAAGAACTTCTATGACTTGAGAAGTTCTACTTTGTGAATGCATCAAAATTTTGTGTTAGAATTATTTAGACTAAATCTATTACCTTTTAAACTCAGCGTAGGACCTCATCCCAGGAGAAAAAGAAAAGAAAAAAGTCCCAGATGAATAAACACATCTAGAATAAAACAAACGGTAGTGTTTCCTTGCTGTTTAATTGGTTTGTGCCTTTTTGGTCTCCTTGGTAGACAGAAGTTCAGAGTTCTTGAAAAATACCCAATTTTGTGTCTCTTGAAACTTAAATCTGATGATCAGTTTAATGTATAGCAATTTTGGAATTGCATATAGTATGGTGAACTTTACTTATATTTTATTTATCTTTATGACCACCAACAAAAGGTATTGGGACACTTATAACATGACTTTACCATGTATTTAAGAAAATAGTTTCATGTCTTTTAAAAATGAATATTCAATGGTGGCATGGCAAATGAAAACATGTGTCCACACAAAAATTTATACACTTATGTTCAAAGTAATATTATTCAGAATAGACAAAAAGTGGAAATAACTCTCCATCAACTTATGAATGAATAAATAAAATGCAGAATAGCCATACAATGTAAATGATTCAACTATAAAAAAGAATAAAGTAACGATACAGATTACAACATGAATGAACCTTGAAAACTTTATGCTAGTTGAAAGAAGCCACTCACAAAAGACCACGAAAGACATGATTCCATTTATATGAAATGTCCATATTAGGCAAATTCATAGTGACAGAAAACAGGTTAGTGATTGCTTAGGGCTGGTGAGGGGAGGGAAGTTGGGGAGGGGGTGGAAATGGAGTCACTACTAATAGGCATTAGGTTTCTTTTGGGGGTGATGAAAATGTTTTAAAAATGATTGTGGTAATTGGTTCATAAATCTGTAAACAAACTAAAGACCATTGTATTCTTTAAAGGAGTGAATTGTATGCTGTGTGAATTATATTTTAATAAAACTGCTAAGAAATGAAATTGCATGACAGCTAGCATTTTGGTGCAACCAAATTATATTCTGCTCTCCTTACTTCTCCTGATGTTTTTCCGAGCATTTTATTGTATGGCATGTTCCAGTTGCTAAGGTGTGAGTATCCAAAATGGAAAAATTATGTATTGATGAATTTCCAATAAGAGCCAGATGTGTGAGCATTACTGTTGTCCAGGATTCCTACCAGATTTGGCCAAAGCAGCATGTAATCCTGTTGGACAAAGTAAAGGACAAAACTAC
>PVKH010004086.1:0-23957 GCA_004027955.1 Chaetophractus vellerosus
CTAGAAATTGTGGTGAAGGATGCATGGGGATGGCAGAGTCTGAAAAGGTTGGAATTCTGAGTGTGCCTCCCTTAATGTGGAAGTGAGATTTAAAGTTGCAAGGAAGGTCGGGGTAGTCTGCTTTTTATTGATTGATTGATGGCAGTGTCTGAAATAAAAGGAGCATTCTGATTACCTCTGCCCTCTGGAAAAAGGAGAGAAACTGAATAAGTGTGTGGTCAATTTAAAGGCCTGGAGAAGAACCATGTCTTTTTTTTTTTTTCCGTTTGGAAATAGAGTGTCACAATCCTTGCGTGAACACTCCTAAATATTTCTGGGGAAGCTGAAAAATTGGAAAAAGTGATCAAAGGCAGTAGGATCTATATCTTTCTGGTTTTGTCATACTTTTTCCTCACCCTCAACAACAACAAAAAAAGTGAGAACACAACTTTCCTGAGGAAAAATAACAAAATAAAGCCCTCAGGATGTTTTTCCTAAAGATTTACTAGGAATCTAGTTTAACAGATGTAGAAAGGCATGTATATTTCATGTATTCCTAGTCTGAGGAGAAACCCTGGTGAAGTCAAATCCCAATTCTTAATTCCCCTAACAATTTAGGCTTCTGTATATATTGCTAAGAATAAAATTCAGAATTTCATATCTGAAAGTGTTCTTTAGGCCATCCAGGATTGGAAACTATGTCTCCTCCATCCAGGGTCTAATGACTCTTTCTGTGGTAGAATGTCAAAATACTTGAGAAGACACGAATTCAATATCATCTCCACTTTCCAGGAGATGCTTAGAATTTTACCAATGGGATTCTCCCATTGCCAGTGAAAAAGCAACTTTCTAGTAGAATCTGGTGATACAACAAGGTAAATCTATTTCAACAAGCCATTTCTGGAAAGCAGAATTTGAGAGGGGAAAGGAATGTTGAGGGCAGAGCAGAATACTCCTGGGATAAAGAAGGTGGTAAAATGGAAGACATGGAACATCAGAAAAGGAGTTGCACCTACTTTAAATTTTGCCCAGCAATGCTTATGACCTTTTCTCTCTCTAGGTAATCCTGCTTCTAAGACAAAGGGCTGAAGTTATTCTCTGGATAGGCCCACTGTAACTTTCAAATAGTTTCTATCATGTCAAAATGTGCATTTATATAGTCACTATACTCCTATCAAAAACGTAGATAAAAACAAGGAGAAAGGAAAAAAACTTTTGAAAGAAAAATCAAATGTTAAAAAGGTAAACATACTCACTAATCCTTTAAGGGATTTGTGAATCAAAGTTATTAGATTAATTGAAAGTACTTTGAAAATATAACAAGAGCATCTGACTTTACTACTATACTTGTATCACAAACATAATTTTTAAAAGTATTTCCCTAAGTCACTAGATTCATTGGTTTTATTTAGTACAACTTCTTATTAAGCTTAAAAAGGCAATTACGCAAAACTCAGAATTTACTGTAATTTAAAAAAATACACTGGGCAGCAAGTTCCACTAGAGATTTCCAGCTGGATATATGCTAAAGTCTCCATAACAAAAGCCAAATTATTCAATAACTTTGGATTTGGTGTAAATTCCTATTAGTAAATTTGTGACTTTGAGATACAACTTTGGGCTTGTTCAGAGATGTCAATAAATGATATGGTGCCTGGATCCCTATAATAAAATTAAATATGCATAGGCTTAAAATGTATGCTCAAGTTAGTTTAGGCATTGTAGTTTATTCTTAGGATTGATCACCTTGATAGAAGATATCTTAAATAAAAACAACCAAATACTGACAAAAGTAGTGTAGCCAGAACCAAAGTGAACATTAGGATTTTTCTTTAGATCTACACATAGTACTTCAAGGACTTTAAATCAGGATATTCTAGTATTTAAGGAAAACCAAAACAAGCAAGAGAGACAGAAAAGAAAAAATAAACTGCAAGATAAACCAAGATGCAAAAGTTTATTGAAAATTAAAATCACACATTCATAAAACAACAGCCTTGATAACAAGAAATCATTGCCCTGGTGACACAAAGTAAAGAGCTCATGATCTGATGTGGTGAGAAGGGAGTGAAAGGGAATTTCTCAAGTCTTTATACTATTATTTTAAATATGTTTTTAAAATCAAAAGAAACAGATCCTCTAAACTCTTTGACTCAAGAGAGGAAGCTCTCCACACTCTTTCTCTCTAGGCCAGGAAGGTTGACTTTAACATTGTGTCTGCTTGGATGTCACTTAACTAAAACATTAGACTCCTGGATAAAAGAATTGATGCAATATCAGGAATATGGCTGGTTTTATGGTAGGACTGAGGGATAGGGACTCCAATGAAACAAATTAATCATAGATTTGGTGAGAGGAGTTTAAACTCCACTTGGGGCATTGAATAATAGTATATAACTGCCTGGGGCAAAATTGCTGGGGTGCTTGTCCCCTCCCTACTAAAACCACAAAACATGTTTCCCTGCCTTGCAGTCTAAACAAAGGTTTTGGAGGTCTGTCTACAGGGTTTCGATATGCAAGGAAAACTGTGTATCATGTCAGATGCCGACATTCGGTGGCAGAGGTAGGATCCGACACGGCATCAATGAAAACTCTACCTACCTGTGAGGGAAGGACACTACTAATGCAAGTTCTCAGAAGAAGGAAAGAATACCCTGCAAACTGACATTTATGGTAATCAGTTCTCTCTGCCCAGCAGACACCCTGGTTTGTCACTACTTGGCAATATTACTGCATGACCAGCATTAAACAGGCCGGACAGGCCTTAGGCACTTTTTCTCCTTTTCTTAAAAAGACATTTCAAGTTTGAGACCTGCTCAAAAGCTTCTTTATGAATTTTAGAAACACAAAACAGGGTAACAGAAAAGAGTTCCAATAAACATCTTAATGTCCCTCTCCATGCCTGACCCCTCCCTCCCAAGAAACAACAAAAAAGCTCACAAACACAATGGTTCCTGATTGACCAACACTAGATCTAAGGATACAAAATCTGCAGAAAACGCCCTTTCTCATACAGTTTTGAGTCCCTTTAAAAGCTTTTCTCACTAGTGGCCGTGTGCCTTTGAGAGGTTGGGTCTCTGAGCCAGTTTCTTCAAGTCCTGCTTATGAGGGCTGGACACACAAACACAACACATGGAAACAAAACAAACACACACGTCCAAAATGCACAGAGATGGGGGTCTACGGGTACATGGGTCGGTTTGGGGGGTTGGAATGTCTAAAGAAGACTTCAGATTGTTTTGGAGTTTCTCTCCGGGGCTCCACAAGCTCATTCCTGAAGCAGGCTGAAAGGAGACTGCAGAGAGGAACCAGAGAAAAGAAAAGATGAAGACTTAGGACTTCATATATTCAAATCAACTGAATACAGAAACATACTCCTTCTACCTTCATGATCATAGCACAGGCAGAATAGAGTGCCTGAAAAACCACTTTTGCCCCTTCGTTTTTATCCTCCTAAATTACTCAGAGACTTCTACTTCTCAAGATTTTTGTGAAGAAATAAGGCAGTAGTACTTTACCAAAAGTATACGTCAGAATCACCTGTGGAACTTCTAAACCATGCATTTCCCTCGGTCCATGCTGAGGCCAGGATGGGTGCAGGTGTAAATACTTTTAACAAGTTCCACTGGTGATTCTGACACACACTTCTTTTGAGGACTACTGCAACAAGGTAGGCCAAGGTGCTTGGAATATGTTTTACTTGACTAAATTAATTGAAAAAGGGAATGCAGTGACAAGAATAAACTTTAATCTTTTCTAAAATGTCATCTGCCCAATTATTATATCTCATTACTATTCTTGTCTAGCTTATTTATGAGGTATGAAGAAATAGGATTTTATCAGTCTGCCGGCTGTGTCATCATGCATTTGTAAAGAACTATTAATGACACTTTGTAGGGCCCAGATTGAGACGGATACATATCTTAATCCTTTCAGTCACAAACTTGCCCTATAAATGCACCTATCAAACTCACGAAAGCAACTTTTGCATAATTAAGAAATCAATTATGCCACAAGGATGCCTGGAACAAGCCCTTTTATTCTGCTAAAGGTTGTGTAACCCCACAAACTGTTTGAGAATTCTTTCCCAGACTGGCTTTTTGGAACACATTTTGGTTATACTTTGCAGAGGAACAGCCATTTTTACTTGGTTACTGCTGAGATTGAGTAAACCATCTCACCGGGAAGAACTGGTATCATGTTAAAAGAAAATGCCAGAATACAAATTAAGAGGAATGCTTCTAGTTTGAGTATTTTAGTTTTACTTGGGGTGGGAGGATTTTCTTGGAGCAAGGACTGTTTGAGACAATATATGATGCAGAAATCAATCTGGTGTTCTATTTACAATAAGATTTTACGGACCACAAGGGTTCAAACTTTCAGACCTAAAACTGAGACCAATTCTGCAAATATTTGTGAGAATTTTAAAAAGTGATTTAATCTCAGAGTTTAATTAATCTCTTTGATTTTTTCTTCATCCCTAACTCAGAGCAAATAAATCTCTCCCCTGACTACTTCATAAAGGAGCTGTGAAGTTCCAAATGTAAACTATAAAAACTCATGCAATCCCATGCCCTGTAAAGTTGAACCTTATGAATTTACCTACATTCAGCTAACCTAAAAAAGTGGCAATTTCAAATAAATATTTTGTAAACGTGGAAATTTATAGAAGAGTGTTAGTCACTTCTCTAAATTTGGAGATTTGCGGTTTCTGCTGACTTCTACATTGATAATCCAATGAAAATATTGCTTGCTTTTCCTTCAGATACATTGAATCCGAGGAAAATATCAACATGCTTGAAGATAATCACAGACAAATGAGCTTAAAGTGACAGGGCTTTAATTGAAACAGCAAGGATAACTGCCGACCCACTGGTAAAGAGACAGGATCATGGGAATAGATGCTTGTTTTTGTTCTACTTTTACAACTTTCTTAACTAATGAAGCAGAACAAAGAATTGCAAAAAAAATTTGCTCTAACACTGACACTCTTAGCTATATAACGAGCTGGCTATGAAATTACTGGTGTACTTCTGGTCTTGAATAACCCACCCTTCTCTAATATCCCATAATAATCTGACTTGCATTACTTATGAGCCACAATGATCAACTGATCACCAAGGAAAAGGAAACACTAAGGGCATTTCAGGAAGTCACAGATTTGTATTGCAATTAAAATGAAATTCATGTAGAAATTCAAAAATAATTTTACAGAGGAAAGAATGAGTTAGACTAGGTGAAATTTTAACACAGGGATATTGGCCTGAGATGAGGAATGTAAGCCGAGAAAGATAAACTCCAGATAATGTTGAAAAAGAAATAGTATTGGTCTGAAGGTCAGACATCAAAAGATTATGAAGTGGGTCTCAAGTGGCTTCTACAGAACTGTTTTAAGTGTTAATACCCCTTGAAAACATGAAAGCAAGGAATTATAACTCTGGGATAAAGATTGGGTCAAATTTATTCTCATTAGATTTTGGCTTCCATAAACATAATTCCCAATATTTATACCAATGTAGACAAATCAACTACACTAAAACATAATTTCTCTATAAATGGAACAAAGTCTATTTGTATCCACAGCAATTTGACTCATAGCAACTCAGTATAAAATCTCTCTTCCATAAAGCTTATGATCATGAAGGTAACTGTGAAGAATTTTTCAAACAGGAAAAAACCATGCACAAATGAAAAGCAAGCAGAGAGAAAACACATAGTGGGAATCTAATAGAAGTTATTGCCCCTTTGTAGAAAGTGTATTCCCCTCCCACTTATTTTCCCTCCATGGTAAAAAAAAGTACAAAATTGTTTCTTTTCCAGCATAAAATTGGTACTATGTTTTTGGAAAGGAAATCACAGGCTATTATAGGCATTTTCTAACCTGATTTATTCTTTTCAAATGATTGCCAGAGAATGAGATTTCCATGTTTCTTTGTCTAGTCATTCATGTGCTTTCTTGGAGATTTGCATGAAAATAAAAGAGCTGAAAAAAAATTCAGCTGAAGAATACAGCAACTGAAGAATTTAGAGATGTCTATCAATCATCAGAGATCCATGTATATATAATGCTACAAAGGGATAATTAAAACAAATGTCTATATTTTGCAAAGATTTCAGTTTGCACTCTGTTAGATTTCCATGCACAAGTTATCATTGCTGAGGTTAGCTCTTACACATTACTGTGAGATTCGAACTCAAAAACATGCAAAAAAAGTGAAAAAACTGTCCCTAAAAATCTTTTGGGCTTTTTAAGATTACACAGTGTTAAGGTGCATTTTCTTTTTTAATGAAATAAGATTGTCTTATGCTATATGGCTTACAAAATTTTTCCCTGTATAACAATGTCAGCCAGTCAGACAATAAGCACTGGATAAACCATTATATGAGAATACTGGTTTTCATGTGTGCCGTGTAAATAACAGAAATAGCACATGCCCCAGACTGAGTGATGCCCAGCCTCCTGGCTTGGAAAGTCTCTCACACAATGACACTAAGCTAGCCCCTGTATTGCATGATCTATAGAATCTGTTTTACATTGTCCTATTAACTTACATGGTGATGAGAACAAATTCCCAGAGCTTTCTTAAGATTCCAAAGGTGCTCTGGTTAAGAATTCACCAGAATTGTAAACTCTGTGATTTGTACACTGTAAACTCTGAGAAGGCAGGAATCACCTTTTCCTCATCTCTATCCTTAATGTTTTCATGTAGGAGATTTTCAATAAATATTTGTTACATGAATCAAACCAACTCTCTCCGACTTATCTGACAATGGATGGGTTACACCATTTACCATATTTTGTGTCTGAATGGGCATGCCTAATTTCCTCAGACAATAGAGTTCTTTGTTAAAGGCTGCTATAGTTTGGGTGGATATTGAAATGTATCTTAAACATCACTATAGGAGTTCCAAATATGTTTTAATGCCTCTCTACCATAGAATATGCGTATTAGCTTCCATATACTACTATCAATCAAAGTCTGAACCTCAAGAAGTAATGAAAGAAAAGCCACACATTTATCTAGAACAGGGATTGGCAAACTATAGCAGATGGGCTAAATAGGACCCATGACCTAAGAATAGTTTTTATACTTTTAAGTGGAAAATATCAAAAGAAGAATAATATTTTGTGACGTGAAAAATAAATGAGATGCAAATTTCAGTGTTGAGAAATAAAGTCTTATTGTAACAGTCACTGTCATTCACTTACGTATTGTCTGTGGCTGCTCTTGTGCTGCTATAGCAGAATTGAGGGGTTGTAAGCCTAAAACTGGAAAGCCTAAACTATTTACTATTTTCTTTTCTGTAAAGCTACAGAAAAAAAGTTTGCCTAACCCTGTGCTCAGTAGTCAGACCTTTTAAACCACACTATTTAATAAGTATTAGTTTAGTATGGCAAAATTTTTCCTGTTCACTGGTGAAAAAAAAAAAAAAAGACAGGAAGTAGTAATTACTGCCCAGCAACTCTGTCAGCATGATATGTTATGAAGCAATTCTCCTGAGGTCATTTTGGCTGAACCAGACTTTTCCAGAGTGAACTGGAGGCAATCTGGGAGTGTTTCTTAATACCACACCTCCATGTATATCTTAGGAGAGGCACTTATTGCCTCCAGGTTTCCCTTTCTTGCTCTGTAAATGATGTTGCATGTCTCTGTTTCTTTGATCCCTGTTGTACAGTTTTAGGAGAACTAAATCTGTTTTGTACTTCAACAGAGTAATAGTGATTATTAATGTTCAATAATAAATATTGTTCAAAATATTATTTAATAACAATATCTCTACCTGGTATCCTAAAGAATCAGTAGGATTGGCAATTCTGTCTGCAGTCCTAACTTCTAATTCTCCACTTGGGAAACTCAATGTCCCCAAGGAAACTCATTAAACCTGGTCAGCCGTAATTACATATAAAACCATGTAATTACAATTTGCAAAATTTTCATGCTAAAAGCAAATGGTGAGTTCCCTGCTGGGCAAAAGGCTTTTAAATGCTCAACTAGCCTGAAGTCCTCTGAAGAGAGAGCACGCTTCTTTTCTATCCCTCCGTTGCCCACCCCGCAGCCCACAGATGCTCAGAGGAAGCTCCCTGACTATGAGAGATACCTTTCAGCCTCCTCAATTGCATTAATATTTATTTTAAAAAGAATAATGCGCTCTCTTTATACTTCCCATAGCTATATATCAATAGTAGCTAATAACGTATCAGAGAAGAACCATTAATTATTGTTCATTTACATTTCTATGGTAAAAGACAATCTTTGCCTTAGGCAAGATAGTTTGGCTTCTTTACCTGCAGAGTAAAGTAAAATGTTTGAATTACTCAAACTGGCCCAAATTGTGTATGGTTTATATTTCTTAACAGAGGCTCTTGCAATATTTCCAGACACAATATCTTAATGAAGATAACGAGTGATTACTCTTAATCACAGAAGAGTAAGTATAAAGAGTCCTGATTTGCCAACTTCCCTTCCTTTCATAAGAGCTATTCTATTCTGGTTAGTCATAAAACAATTAACATCATCAAAGATCAAAAGTGAAGGTAAAACGTATATATATAGGCTGTCTTGTATATTCTAATATAGTTGCGAAATCTGGACCAATATATGTTAAAATGCCTTGCTGGAAGGCAGTGTAAGGTAAGAATGCTAAAACAGCCAATGTGATGTTACTTTGTCTTCTGCATTCAGACTTTTTTCCAATGAACTTCAACTAGATCTTAGAATCCTTCTCAAAGCAGCAAAGAAGTTACTTCATTGCAAAACCTATTTGCTATCCCTATTCCACAGCAGTTGTCCCCCAAGTGGATTGCGTGCAGCCCAGGATATGTGCAGGACAATCCACAGAGTATGTGTTTTAAAATAAACACAATATTACTAAAATAGGGTGTGGTGTGTGCTCAAAATCCTTTTATTGGTGGATGTACATGTATCAGAGGAACAGAGAAGAGAGCTGGCTTTATTAGTGTGGGTGTCTTGGTATCTTACTGAAATGGTTTGGATTCCATTGAAGAATGTAGCCGGAAATTCTCAAGGGGGCAGTTATGGTAAGAAACATAGAAGGTAGAAACTAAGGGGAGCTGTACACCAGCTCTTCTGCACTTAGTAGGATCTGCTGTCTCGCAGCCTCGCCTTGCAGATCGCGCATTGATCACCCTCTTGCTTACTCCAATGGACAGTCACTCTTGCTCATCATGCCTCCCCAAACGCCACTCGGACACACTCACTGTTTCTGAAGTAAGTGCTGGTGCTGCTGCTGCTGCTGCTGCCTGTAGGTTTCGATGGTATGCTGAGGAAGGTACTGCATGAGTTCCAGCGACTCCTTGATCTTCAGCAGCATCTCATAAGTCTCACGGCCCCTCACCTGTGCGAATGAGCAGGAGGAGAAATGAGGAACTGTGGGAAGTATCTCTGGAACCAGAAAAGTTTCCAGCCAGGCTAAAATGTGCTTCTCTCATTAAGAGAGTCTCTAGAAAGCTTTAAAACGCCTGAGAAGCTCCCGGACAAGGGTGAGACAAGTGAGGCCCCTGACGTACTTGCACAACCTCCAGGGTGGATGCTTTTTTAACTTTTGCACCCCAGGCACCTCACTTACCTTAACCTCCCTGGTCCCCAAATGAGAGGCAGAATCTGTCCGAATTCAGAAATAGAAAGATTTTTTTCTATCATTTGTTGGGTTAACTCCTTCCCCCCCTTCAAAACCCAGCCCTGGGATCACCTTCTCTGGGACGCTTTTCCTGGCCTCATTCTTTTGGGTCACGTCTGCTGTCCCTTCTATGTGCTCGCCCAGCTCCATGCCAAGCTCTATCGAAATCTTTATTTCATTACATTATAACCGTTTGTCTCCTCACTACAACACAGCATCTTTGAAGGTAAGAAGGTGTCCTACTGATCTCTAAACGCTTAGGCTCTAGCATATTTGCCTCTCAGTAAATACCAACTAAATACATGCTGAATTTATAGGGTCTGTTTTTCACAGACTTCAGTTTGTCGAATTCTTTAAGAAATTCAAAGTGCAAATCACTAAAGGGTACAGTACATCCTTCATTAGTGCAAAATGAAATCTTATTGGAACAATAGCATTCAAGTAGGGTCTTTCCCCTCCGTTTTTTGGAATGCTTAATATATCAGGATAGTATTTTAATTACAGTTCACAAGTCAGTTGCCAAATGTAGTCTGATAAACAGGACATGGAGAATCTTAGCTAATCACTGTCTGATTGCTCTACCTTCTGCCTAGTCTCCTGAGGATCAGAAACCAAAGACGGTGGGAAAGAAGGAATGTGGAGTTGCTTTAGCTGCAATCCAGGGCAGCAGGGGCCAATCGAATCTCTGGGCCCTGTTTGCCTGCGCATCATGTCAGTTTAGATGGCATTAAGGACTATTGTGGTCATACATCTTGGCTAACACTCCAGATGCCAGAGATCAAGGTAATAGGAATTCAAAAGGTTAGGACTACAGCCTAGTAAAGGGCACTTCAGTAAACTGAGAGGGATAATGTTCCTTGCAGTAGGAAGAATTTTCTTGCATAGTAATTGGCCTGAGCTTTCTGGCCACTCACATATAATTGAGGATTCTGCCTTGCTTCACTTTCTTTAAGGTAATCCCTAAAAGAAATCATCGTCAACTCTCTACATTTGCTGTGTTAACTGCTTTGTGAATTCTTTCTGACAAAACATTAGTCCTAATTTGGTATGGCCATGCTGCCTATGATAATCTTACCATCTTCAAATGACGAAGTGCAAATTAATTCTAAATATTTGGGCAAGAAAAATTCCATTAGGAGAGTAGCTTTGATTGGGTAGGTAGGTAAGTGGAGGAGCTCAAGCCACTAATATATTCCAAAGTTGTAAAAAGAAGGGATACTTTCCTGATTTTTCAAAACATATATTCTCTCTGCTTTATCTCACTAGCCATTCCCATTGCCACCAATCATCAGAAGATGACCATATAGTAAAAGCCCATTCAAAGAAGGTAAAAACAACACAACCATAAATACTCAAGGGAGACTCACTGGTAAGTATAAAAGTTCATCATCTGGGGATCTTCGTTTCTTGATGGATGTCATCTGGATGCCATGTGTATTCTGACGAAAAGCTGGCAGAGGAAAAATGCAAGTTTTATCCTGGGGACATTTCTGTAGCAAAAATACATTTATGGGTACCGGCTGTAGCTCAATTGGTAGGGCACCGGTTTACCATATAGGAGGCCCCAGTTCGGTTCCCGAGGCCTCCTCGGGTGGGCAGACCACCTCGAGAAGGCAAGCCGCCGTGGGCAGGGCAAGCCCCTGCGAGCAGGGCAAGCCGCCACCGGCAGACAGGTCGCCTCCCGGTGAGCTAACTCAGCGGGTCACCGCAGTGGGGGGAGACAAGCAGACATAAGAATGCAAAAATGAACACAGCAAGAACAAGCAGAAAGGGGGGGATATATAATAAATTTTAAATCTTTAAAAAATACATTTATTAAACAGATAGTAGCACTAGCAAAACCTGTGAGATTAGTGTTTCTAGTTCTAAACATCTAATTGGCAATGACTGCTTTTACATTAAGTGTAAGTCTAGCAATAATGAAGAGGGGTGAAGGTGGGGAAGAACAAGTGAAAGCAAGAAATTCAGATGCAAAAGGAAACAGCCTGTGACTTAAGGATCACTTCAGGTAATCTCATGTCTTGCTCGAGTGTGTCTGTGAACAGTTCAGGAAAGGGAGATAAATTGGTTTTGTGTTTTAATTTTTTGATCATTAATCTTCCAAGGAGGTAAATTCATGTTGTAGAAGTTGTCTGGACAATGCATTCAGCCGCATGAGCTTACCCCTCTTGCTCTAGTACACATATCACATAATTTCTGACAAAGAGTCTCACTTCCCAGGACATCAGCTGTCTCTTTTGTAAAATGAGTGAATGAAGCTGATAAATCCCTAAGGTTTCCAAATTTAGAAACTATACCCCGGATCCAGGGATGTGTAGAGATGATCCTTCTATGAAATGCCAGGCAATCCAGTCTTTCTGATAACCAGAGTTGCTAATTTGTTGGTAATAGGGGTGTTCAGGAAAGAGTATAGGAAATATGCAACCAAGAAAACTCAAGAGTAAAATTAGGGTATATAACTAGGAGTATATACCTTGTCGGGTCATATGGTAATTATATGTTTAACTTTCATACCCCAAAGAATTGAAAACAGGGACTCAGAGAGATATTTGTACAAGAGTGTTTGAAAGGTGGAAACATCCCACATGTCCATCAGCAGATGAATGGACAAACGAAATGTGGCATACTTATATGGTGGACTATTATTTAGCCATAAAAAGAAGTGAAGTGCTAGTATGTGCTACAACATGCACAAACTTTGAAGACATCATGTTGAGAGATATAAGCCAAATCCAAAAGGAAAAAAATATGGTAATGATTTCTCTTTTAGGAAATACTTAGAATAAATGAATTCATAGAGAGAAAAAGTGGTTACCAGGGGCGGGGGTGGGGGATGGGGAGTTATTGCTAAATGAGTATGCGTTTTGGTTTAGGATGATGAAAACACCCAGGAAATAGATAGTGGTGAAAGTTACAATGTATTGTCAATACACTTAATGTCAAAGAATTGTCCACTTAAAATAAGTAAGATGATTTTTATGTTTTGTACATTTTATCAATTTAAAAAATTTTCAAAAAAGCAATCGCTAAGTCCAGCCCACACTCAAGGAGAGGGGAATTAAGGTGCACATTTTGGAAGGAGGAGTATCAGAGAATGTGGACATATGTTAAAACCACCACAGGATGCAGAATGCATAATGGCTTGTCACAAAGTAAATTGAAAACTGTTTTATTTTTCTTTATGATGCATCTTTAAAAAAGTTAAAATTAGGTGAATGGATGGATGATGGATATGTATGTATGTATATATGCATGTATAATTACGTGTATATGTATATTTATATGTGTATATGTGTGCATTTATGTAAAAATGTTACATATATGATTTTTTGAAGATTAATCAGAGAGAGAGATTAAGAGGAAACACAAACCATACTGAAGAGTTAAAAGTTGATGGCAAAGGATTGCTCTAACCTTCTGTTGTTTTCATGTAAAATGTAGGACAACTTTTCTATTTCTTCTGGATACTAATCAATGATAAGATTAAACTTCTTTTGCATGACATAGATCATAGTGTGGTATGCTTGAAAACATTTGCTGTGGTGATGTCAGGCTTATGCAAGGCAACTTTTAGAGCCAAATTTCACTAAAAGTGGGAAGCATGTGTGGATTGGTGGTTTTCAAACCTGTTACCTGGAGTTCTAGTACTCTGTGGAGGTGTACCTCATGGGCAAGGGCTAGTTGAAAGTAAAACATAGAGCTACAGCCCATGCTCACCCCCACCCCCACCTTCCATCCCTTTCAACTGGAGGGGCTCTGCTTTAATCTGTTTTGCATTGCAGGTTTCTTGAAATATTTCTATAAACATTCATTGCTTTAAAAAAAAAAAGTTTGAAAACAACTGACCTAAATCCTTTAGTCCCACTATAGATAAAGTAACTGAGGCCCAAAGAAGGCCATACACATAAAGCCAAGACTTCATGAAAACTTCTATCTGCTTACTCTCCAGTCTGTGCTTTATGAAATGTGTGCTTAAATATCACTGTTCCCATAGACTCGGAAGGTAAGAAGGTGCAATTTTCCACCCTGGTGCTCAATAACAGAATGAAAAACTGACACCAAAAGACTATGATAGCAGTTCTCAAACTTTAGCGACCATTAGAATCACCTGGAGGGCTTACTAAAACACAGGGTGCTGGACCTCACACCCAGAGCTTCTGATTCAGCAAGAGTGGGACCTAAGAATTTGCATCATTACTGTTTCCAGATGATGCTGACCTTACTAGTCTGGGAATCAGAAGAATTCCTCACAAAGACAATTGTCACCCTCCCTTCATCCTCTTCCCCACCCCTCCCCTGCCCCAGTAGCTTGAGAAGATTCAACTTTGCACCATTTGACCACTACAGCTACTTACGGCGCTTCGTACCATCACCGTTCTTTGTGCTGTCTGAGACTTGCTGCTTTCTAATGCTGTCTTCATCTGCCTTCCTGTCTCTTCCTGGGCAGGCACAGATACGGGCCTCAAAGCAGCGTCGGCCCAGGACTTGCCCACTAGGAATTAGAGAAGAGGGGAAGAAAGGGTTAAATTCAAAGACTTTAAAAGTCCCCTGGAATTCTCCCCCATTCTGCGGCTGGCCACCACCACTACCCCCCACCACCAGCTCAGCCATGGATGCTTTGAGGACGGACCCAAAAGCACTTGGCAGAGCACAAAAGTGCTTAAATGCCACAAGCGATATTAGTAAATAACATTCCGTTTGTTCGGCAAAGAACCTCCAAGCCATTAACTGAGCAGCTGTATTTAGCTACATATTTTGAGGGAAATTTGAGTTAAGCCAGTGGATGTCTCAGGATAAAATCCCCTTAGGCAGCCCAGACTTACTCAAAGAAACTGTTAAATGCCTTGGGGGCCACATGAAAACAAACACTGTCTAATCAGAAACAATTCCAGCAAATGTCAAGAATTCAGGTATGAAGCGCTTGCCCGCCTTCCCACCTCTTTTTCCCCTCTCTTCACCCACCTTCTCTGTCTCCACTTTCTTAGATCTTTTATGTAAGTGATTGCAACAAGATTTGAAAGCACAAAGGACAAAATTAAGGGTAGCTCTCTGCTGTGCATGCAAAGTTAATGGTAAAGCAGAAACAACTTCATTTTGCCCTCTGTCCATTCTTTTAGTAGAATGACAATTCTGCATGTGCCACTTACTCTCTGGTTTCTAGAGTCACAATGATTAAAATTGGACGGCGGTTCATCCCCCCAACACAACTGCTGTTACACATGAAATTGTACAGGACTGTTGTGAATTCAGTGCCAACCTGGACACAAGGGAAAAAAGAATCTATGTTAGCAATGGTTTGAACTGATGCTTTTCCTCTTCAATTCTTACCTCTAAATAAGGAATTCCACTTAATGATAAAGTGATATACTTCCTTCTGGCCATGGCAAGCTCTGAAACTCATTAGAGATCCCTCTTTGCCTTGCCTCACAGGAAGCTTAAAGCTAAGGTTTGCAACGCTATATTAGGTGACAAAGGTTTTAACCGATAAATGATCTTTGACACTGTTCTCTTGCAAACTGATGCATATCACCCAGTTCAAACAGGCTTCATCCTTTCACTGAAACGGGAGATCTGTAAAAATTACCAAAAATAGCAGCAATGCTCCAAGGATGTTTTCCTTATGCCAATGAAGTAGAATAACCTAGATTTGAATGTACACTTCTATAAATAGCACCTTGGAGCTCAAAAGGCCTTTATAATTAGATTATCTAGTCCAAAGTGCCCATTTATGGATGAGGCAACTGAAGTCCAGAGAGATCACACACCAAAGATCCACAACAAACCAGCAAGCCAAAGAACTTTGGTCTTACTACTCCAGTTTTCTTTTCACCATGCCACTCTGCTTAAAAGCCTGCAATCTGTTTATTTAAACTTCAGCTAAGAGAGTCCTCTTAGGCCCTCCCATTTGCAGCCTACTATAAAAACACTTGCATCAAATACTGGTGTACACTCATTACCAGTTCAATTGCCAAATAACTTCTCTGGATCAAATGATGCTATCCATAAACCTGATTGTCAGTTCAATTAGTATCTGCCTTTAAGGTGGCAACAAGGGCACAGGAACTTGCTACCAAGTTAATTCAGTACAAATTTGGGAGTTTTGAAGGTTATAGGGCAGAAGCATGTGGAAAAGAGGAAAGGAAGAAATACAAAAAGTTACATATTTGATAACAAAGACTAAGAACAGTGACAGATTCTAGAAAGACTCCTTTTCACCAAAATGAATGCTCTCTCAAGTCTGCTCAGGCCTTAACTTTTATATATATATTTTTTTCTTTTTTTATTTTTACCAGGAGGTCCTGGGGATCAAACCCAGGTCCCTCCATATGGGAGATGGACACCCAACCACCTGAGCCACATCTGTCCCCCCAGGCCTTAACTTTTTACCTGGGGTGGCTCGTAAGGCACCAGCACACTCTGTCTTCCTGTGATGGGGTCCTCTACATATTGGGCATGGCTATTCCCTTCCACTCGGATCAAGTGACTAGGAGGGGCAATCTGTCCTGCAGAACAAAGAAAGACAAAATAGTTAGTTCCTTACCCTCGAAACAAAGAAAGCAAAATGAAAGTGCATAGAGAGAATGTTGGTGGCCTTGAGAAACTATTTGAGTAATAAAGGAAATATACACCCTTGAGAAAAGGAACAGATTCTGTTGCCAGATATCTAAAATATGAAGGTATCACCACCTCCATAATAAGAGAAAGGGCTGGAATGATAATCTATATTTGAGGGAAGAGTCCTATGTTTTGGTTGCTTAATGTGAATGGTTCAAGCTTTACAGAACTCTGTGATTAGATCTCTGACCTGATCCAAGGAGAGATTTTTGCCAGCTTCCCAAGAAAATGGAAAAAAAAGGTGAAAGATAAATAATAATAATAATAATAATAATAAACAGTTTGACCAAAAAAAGGCTGCCCAAAATCTGACTGGCAGGGGCCAGCTGTATAGCCCAGTTGGTAGGGTGCCGGTTTACCACATGGGAGGCTCTGGTTCGGTCCCAGGGCCTCCTGGAACAGGCGGACCGCCTCGAGAAGGCAAGCCAAAGTGGGCGGGGCACGCCGCTGTGTGCGGGCACGTTGCCACAGGCAAAGGCAAGCCCCATCGGGTAAAGGCAAGCCCCTGTGAGCAAGGGCGAGCCCCCAGGAGCAGGCCAGCTGCCACGCCTGTGAGCTGACTCAGCAGGTCGTCCCAGCAGGGGGAGACAAGCAGACACAGAGGAATGTAGAGAAAAATGAACACAGCAAGAACAAGCAAAAAGGGGGAGATGTATAATAAATACAAAATTTTAAAAAATTAAAAATCTGACTGGCAAAAATATTAAATAAGAGACAGCAGATGGCAAGGAAATGACTTTTACTTTGCCTGTTCTTTGCCTCATCATAAAGTCTCCATCTTCAGACCTTGCTTGGGGGATAAGAAAAGGGAAGCACGTTCTAAAATAGCCTGGGCCAAGTTTCACAAAATAAGGGTATTCAGTTGAGCCCCAAAAGACAGACGCTGCTCCAAAGATTGGGAGCCATAAAAGTATTATATACCTTTGGCCCTGCCATCCCACTCTAAGGGAACTACTCAATAAAAGTAAAGAGCTAAGTGTACCAAGATGTTCACTAGAGCATCATCCATTATGGTAAAAAAACCTAAGAACAGCTATTAGGTCAATGAGAAAGCATTTAAAAAAACACACAAAGTTATGTCACCTTGATGGAAAACAGGGCAGTTATGTAAAATTATAATAGTCCTAGCTACTTGGAATAATCTTTATGGCATAATGTTGGGTGAAAAGCAAGACATGGAGATCTGGACAATGTGGCCATGTAGGCAAGGGCTAGAAATTAATGTGTAAAAAGTAGTTGTGTCAAGGTGGGATCTTTTCTCTTTTTAACTTTCTAGCCATTCTTTTTGTTTTTTGAGTTTCTCTATCATCTATTACAGTCAATATATTCACAGCTGCAAGGTGCCTAACAATCCACTTTTATTACCGGCCCTTTCAATTTTTCTCATTCTCCTCATGTCCTGCTTTTACTAGGATATTTTCTATATAAATTATCCGAACTCCCAATCCTTCCTGCACAGTCAACCCTCTGATACTGCTTAGAGATTGGTGGTGCTCAAGACAAAATGCTTGCTCCCCTGGCTCCTAATTCTTCATTTTGTAACCCCCTTCCTATGTCTCCTATCTTGCTTTCTAGATCTTTTATTTACCCCTCTTAGCCACTATAACATATCATTTATTTTTCTTTCATCCTTTTTTCTTCTATTTTTTTCATCATTTCTCCTTTTATACTCTTCTTACCTTTCCAATTCTGTATTACTCTAGCCTTGAAAACCACTCTGGGAAAGGCATTAAAGCTTTATATTACACTGGCCTGGACTGAACACACTACCTACGATATATTTTTTTCTTTTCCTTATGCCTTCTCATTGAAAGGGGGGGCGGGGGAGGAAGGAAACAGTAGGGAGACTAGTCCATGGCATCTGGTAATTACCAAAGTAAAATTAAATAGCTCAACCATTGTAAAAGCCATAAAATTATTGGTCATTATTTTCAGGTATTCTGTCAACCAAAAAGGTAGACTGAGTTCCTGTCAGACTGCAGAGGGCTGAACTAGGTATTTGGCCCCAAACAAAACTCCCCACAGGATTGCTACCCTCTAGGTGCTTAATTGAGCAGCTACAGATTCTAGTTCTCCTTACCCTCATTGAATTCACGGCTCAGCTCATGGTTGGGGCACCGTTTCACCACCTCGGTGACGTGCTCAGCTTTCTTGTAGACAGGCATGGCACGGATGACAGCTCCCTGAGGAGGGGGAGTCATCACCTTGATCTGGATGGGGCATGTCTTTGCAATTTGGCAGTACAGTTTCTTCAGTTCAGTGGAATACTGCTTAGAGATTGGGCCATTGGCAGAGGAAGAAACAACAGGAGATATTATTACATTCTATACCAGAGCAAGGAAAATTTGTCCACATTAGATAGCTTTTATAGCTTCATGCTTAGTACAGGCTACTATATACAGACATCTAGCATTCTTATTAAAGGACATTATATTCACTAATCAAATTAATACATTTCTGCTATTTTAATTAGTAATATATTTTCAAAAGCTTTCACATTTTTCAAATCACATTTATTCCATTATTTCCTGTTTTCTTCTTTTTTAGGAGGAAGAAACAGGTTCAGAAGGGCTTAAATGGTTAATACCATGAATAGCTTCATAGATTGCCAGAAACAAAATGGAACATAAAGTTCTTATGTATTGGATGACAGTAAATAACAAACCAAAATTTTTTCTTACCTCAGGTCAACCAGCCCTAAAATTGCAAAGCAAGCTCCCCCAAACGAACTCTATTTATCTTCTAACATCATAATGTGAAAGAATGCAAGAGCTGGAAGGGGCTTTTGACCCTATTTTAGTCCTACACTTTCTGCAGACAAAGGCTGGTCTAATGTAACACAACAAACTAGCAGCAAAGGGATCAAGACGCAGATTTCTTCACTCAGATGAGTGAAACTCTTCCTCACCACACTTACTTCTTCAGGGAGAGGAAATTCAGTGGTGGATTTGTTGGTTACAGAATTGGAAAAATAGAGTAAAGAAAACCTGAAACTCAGAACCAAACAGAAAAAGGCCTATCCTGTGTTGCTTCCCCTTCCCATCACTGAGCCATATGAGAATGTGTCTAGTCTCACCCTTACACTATATTAAATCTTATCATCCTTGTTCTCTGGGTCAATGCCCCATCACTGTATTGTTATTTGCTCTGATGCTGGAATGAAACCACCCAGGTACTGGAACTGCTGGTCAAGACTGGGACACCTAGTAACATTTATCCAAATAAAGGGTACACACACACACAGGTTACAATCCTAAATTGGCAGCAACATCCTTCCAGGGGAAAGACTCTCGGAAGTAGTACCCAGAGTGACAAAGGGATTCATAACTGATGTGATCCAAACCAACTCTGACTAAAGGCAAATATCCTACCAAAAAGCACATTTAAAATGGGCTGACGTATCTCTTTCTTTTGAAATATAATCTGTATTTAAATAATCTTTCTTTCTCTCCCAAGTATTTCAGTTCTATGAAATTTTCAGTTAATTTCCCAAAGCTAGAAGTGTATGGCATAATCAGTTCTCGATGCCATGGGCTAAGGATGAAACACAGCAAAAGGGTTTTACATAGCTTGAAGAAATGGAAAAAAAGCCAAAAACAGCCACATAAATAAAATTCTAGTTGGGAAATGCTGAATGAAATCCAGATGAATATTTTTGCTTTTGTATTTTTAACTAATGACTTCACCAACAAAGACGACATCTTAAGATAGATTAAGTACTCAATATTGAGAACTCCAAGAAGCTAAACATATTCATTTATATTTTAGTTAAGATATATCTATTACAAAACTAACTACAAGTTTCATTAAGATGAACCCTAGGAAAGAAGATTGAAAAATAAGTCTGTCAGCTAACACCTGAAGGCATAAACTAATGAGGCATCCTTCCAAGTATGTGAAGATTGCAAAAAAGAAGGATAAGTATTCAGAGTGGGACAGTTTCTTAAGAGAAACATTCCATTTCAGTAATTGATATACTATAAATCAGGCTTGACACATTAAGGTATACATGTTCTAAAAATAAGGTTAGGCACCATCAGGTGTTAATTCTTGCTCATTACCCGGGGTAGAGTGGGGAATCTAATTTCGCAGCTTAAACAGTAATAAATAATAAATAAGAGCTTCGCCATTTACTCAGTTCTGTTGTAAGGAATTTTCTCCTCACACAACTCTATGAGAAAGGTATTACAGGTATACAGTCTCTTATCTGAAATCCCTGGGGCCAGATGTTTCAGAATTCAGAATTGTTTAAATTTTAGAGAGGAGTAAAGTTCATATGGCATACGTTATAAACATCTCCAACAAGATTTAGGGCAGCACCCCATAATCAAACATGACGCTTTTGCAGAATTTATTAATATTCAAATTAAGTGGGAAATGGTTATACGTAGCCTTATGGTTACGGCTGGGTTTTGTCACCAAATGGTTTTGCCACAAACTTACAAAATTTAAAAACAAAGCAACTTTTGGTTTTCGGAACTTTTTGAATTACAGAATTGCAGATAAGGGAGAAGGACCTATATTATTATCCCCATTTTAGAAATAAAAAAAATTAAGGCAGAGAGAGGACGTGCCTGAGGTCACACAGAAGAGCTGGCTAGAAACCACGATAGTATATGAGTCTGTCCTCGTCCTGTAATGACTGTCTCTCGTGCCTCTATTCTCTTGGCTCAGTAGTGCAATTTTTTGGTTCTATTTACATTTTTTCTTAATTCCCAACATTGTGGTTATTTTCTGAACCTATTTAAAAATGTATGTAATCTTCTCCAACATTCAAATGATGCTCAAAAGTGGTCTCATTTAACATCAACACTTCCTCTTTATTGATTCCTCAGTATAACATTCATTGATTTAACTGCAGGGAGAGGTAGCAAATGATAGAGTTGAAAAAGCCCTGGGCTAGGAGAAGGCAGACCTGGACTCTAGTATCAGCTGTCTCCTAACTTCCATTATAGCTCTGGGGAATTCCATTATAAGATCATACCCTTTATCATGGCTTATTAAGGACTTTCTAAGGCCCTCTGTGTTCTGGCCCATCTATTTGTCATCCCTCCTGTCCCCTCCCCTCAAACTCCTCCCACCGCACATTCTACCCATACAAACCTCAAACCTCTTAATGCCTTGAACAATATACTTTTATCACCAAAATTCAAACATGCTATTCCTTGTCTGGAATACTCATGTCTTTTTCTCTCTTCTCCATCCCATGGCAGGACAATTTAGATATCACTCTTCAGCTGAGGACTGTAGACCATCTTTACCAATTTTACTGATGAGGGTTTTTATTTGACTACATCAAAATGCCTGACCAGAGCCAAAATACATCACGTTTATTGCCTCTGGTTAAGCTGTAGTTCAGTAAATAGAGGGGGCTTAAATAGTCTGGCAGGATTGGCTCTTTGCAAAGCCAAGTCTCTGCTACTCTGCTTCTTTGTTTGCAAGCTAGTTCTGCCATGATGCTTAATATTTTCCGAGTACTAAATTCAGTCTCCCTGGCCTAGAAGGTACTAATGATTCCTTAGATTTGCCCTGCTTCTCTTAACCCTTACCAAATCATTGCCACTACCATCATCCCCAATTTTCCAGGCTTGTGCCAGATCACAAAAAAATGGGAACCTGACTTATGACAAGATTTTTTAATATCCTGGTAATTCTAGTCAACAGAGACTACAAATTTGAAAACACTTGGCCTATTTTAATTTCTCTCTCTCTTTGTGGGGTTTCTAAAATTTACCTCTAAATTTGGCTCCCCAACACTGACCTAAAATTCTTTAATTCCTTGTCCCAAATTATGGGCATGTGTTTGCGTATGTTTGTGTTGATTTAATCAGCTTTACTGAGGTATAATTTACCAATTTTTAACTGTACAAGTCTGAGTTTTGAGAAATGTACACAGTTGTATAACTACTATCACAATCAAGATACAGAATATTCCCATCACCCCAAAAAATTCCCTCTTGCCCTTTTGCAATTAACTCCTTCCCAAACCCTGGCCCCAGGCCATCGTATTCCTACTTTCTCTCATAATACTTTAGCCTTTCTGGAATTTCATTTAAGTGGAATAATATAGTATATCCTTTTTTTGGTGCCTGGCTTCTTTCAATTAGCATGTGCTTTTCAGATCATCCATATTTTTGCATGTGTTAACATTCCATTTTATTTTCTAGTAGAATCCCATTATTTATCAATACAGTAAATGTTTCCTGCTTTTCTCTATTATGAATAAAACTGTTTTGAACATTCATGTACAAATCTTTGTGAGGACATGTGTTTTCCTTTTTTCTTGAGTAAATACTAGGTATATGATTGCTTGGTCACATGGTAAGTGAATGCTTAGCTTTATAAGAAATTGCCAAACCACTTATACAAAGAATTTGTAACATTTTACGTTGCCACCAGAAATGTATGATAGCTTCATTACCTTACTCGCACTTGCTATTGAGAGGTTGTGTTTTGTTTTGTTTATTTATGCCAGTCCAGTAAGTGTGTAGTGATATCTCATTGTGGCTCAAATTTGCATTTCTGTGTTAATTAATGTTATTTATCATCTTTTCATTTACTTATTTTTATTTGTACATTTTCCTTTTTGAAGTGTCTTCAAATCTTTTGTGCCTTTTAAAATATTAATTTTTAATGAATTTACTTGTCTTCTTTATTTTATTTTATTTTTTTTACATATCCCCGCCCCCTTCCTGCTTGTTCTTGCTGTGTTCATTTTTTTTTTTTTTTTGCATTCTTCTGTGTCTGCTTTGTCTCCCCCCACTGCTACAATGCGCCAAGTCAGCTCACCAGTGAGCGGTGGCCTTGCCCACTCGCGGGCGGCTTGCCCTGCTGGTGGGTGACTCTGTTCTGCTCGTGGCGACTTGCCTTGCCCATGGCAGCTTTGCCCTGCCCATGGTGGCTTTTTGCCACACCCACGGCAGCTTGCCCCCTCAAGGCGGTCTGCCCCACTCAGAGAGGCCCCCGGGAACCAAACCCAGGGCCTCCCATGTGGTGTACCGGTGCCCTAGCCACTGGGCTACAGCCGACCCCTACTTGTCTTCTTTTTTTGAGCTGTAAGAGTTCTTTATACATTCTGTATGTAAGTCCTTTATCAGAAATAAGTTTATCAAATATTTCTCCCAGCCTTTGTCTTGCCTTTTGTTTTCCTTAAGTGTGCCATCTAAAAGGATGTCTAATATATCAATATTTTACCTTTAAGGCTCACATTTTTTGTGTGTTATAAAAAATACTGACTTGACCCAACATGAGAGTGATTTTCTATGTTTTCTTCAAGAAAATTTACTGTTTTAGCTCTCACATTTAGGCCCATAACCAATTTAAGCTAAATTTTGCAAATGATATACGATAAGGGTCAGAATTTCTTTTTTGTTGTTGTTAAATGACTTTCCAATTATTCCAACACCAAGTGTTTACAATATTACCTTTATCTTTTTCCCCATTGAGTTGCCTTGACATCTTTTTTTTTTTTTTTAAAGATTTATTTATTTTATTACATATCTCCCCTTTCCCCCCGTTGCGGCGACGCGCCGAGACTTGGTCACTGCGCAGGCGCGGCTTTCCCCGCTTGTGGGCGGCTTCTGCTTCTATTCACGGCCGGCTCTTGCTTCAGTTCACGGGCGACCTGCCCTGCCCGTGGCGGCTTTTGCCCTGTCCGTGGCAGCTTTTTGCCCTGCCCACGGCGGCTCTGGCCCGCCCATGGCGGTTTGCCATTCTCAAGGCAG